>OMOU01054090.1:1449-12653 GCA_900312585.1 Malacocephalus occidentalis | reverse complement strand
GGGTCCAGGGTGGCTACTTTCCACGCGGGGAAATAGCCGCACACAGACACAGAAGCGCACACGCACTGGACTGAACTGAACACACCGGAGTGTGTCGCGCGGAATTCCTCCCACCTGCGCTAAGAGGCTTTAAATGTCCAATCTGCTGGTCCACTTGACTTGAACTCTCATCCCGATTAGCGTACTCTCTCCTCCTTCGCCTCCTCCTGTGCAACCCGGTGCGTATCCGTTCCTCCTATGTTGTCTCGCCTCCGCCACAAACAATAACAAGTACAAGTACAGTGAAGTCGCTATATGCTCCCAATGAACTTACTGTCCCATATTCCGGTGTTTGGATATTGCTCTGTGTGAGAGAAGCCTCACATCCAACGTGATTTTTTCTCCACCACAGATGACGTGCATTTCACTTTATTCTCCTCCCGGCGGCGGCTCCGGTCCTTGGCCGTGTGTGTGCTGCGCGTCCCCCCCCCCGGCGATGACTCCAGTGTGGGAAAACATCTCCTCGTTGTGGTGTGGAGAGAGCGAGAGCGCACAAAGAGGGCGTGTCCCGAGGCGGGGAATATCCGTCTGTTCGCTCTCATGCGCGCGCTGTCGTTTGGTGCGCGCTCTGGTTCGTAGTAGTGAGTGTGGTTTCCAATTGGCACAAATGCGTGTTCGTGTGCGTGTGCCCTCCTGTCCTACGTCTTTCCTCTCTTTATTTATGTAATTCACACACACACACACACACAACCTTTTAATGATGTGTCAAGCCAATTTATACATATTCAAAATGTGAGACCCGTGTGCGCGCGCGTGCGTGTGTGTGTCTTCAGATGTCAATCTCCAAACATCTCGAGATGAAAGTTTCATCTTTCATCATGAAAGTATTGGGCCTGCAGCATATTTGCAACTAATTAATTGGACAAATTGCTAATTTGTGCCTTACAAATTGACAGGAAAGTTGGCCGACTGTTCAAATGGTTTGGCCAATGACAGTTGAGGGACAATCCAAAAAGCTTCAAGGGTGTAGAGGAATTGTAAGATACTGGTTTCACACGTGAATCCTGGTTTCACACATGAAAAGCGTTGAATTGAGTACGATGAAAGAACAGCATGGTATGCATCATTTTCCATATTGGCGCCTGCCCCGGCATATTTTCCACGTCACTTGCATGGCTCCTGTGTTTCACTCAGAAAAAACCCCACAAACAATGCACCGTCTTCATGGCATGAATCAAATGGATTCATGCTAACTCTTCTTCCACTATCCTATAAGTCCATGGCCGTGTTGCTTAAGAGCTCCCCTGGCAACCAGTGGTGTCTCCATGGCCTAGTATCCCCTGCCCTGACCCGGCGGAGAACAGAGAGCTCTCAGAGCCAGCCGCTGATTTGCATACAGCAGTAGTGACCCCGGAGCCTGAGTCGAATCCTAACCAACCAACTGCATGAAGAGAATTAACTAGAAGTGGGTAGACATATGGTTTGGCCTCGGCCTCGTGGGTCCTATAGCTTTGGAAGAGAGGCTACCCTCCTCAATACATATGTTTGATTGGCAGTCAGTCATTAGATAGGTCTGAGGCACCATCTAAACTTATTGAGTGAACAGAAGGGTGTATACTGCAGAGCTCCTGGTATTTCTCAATATCTTATACACCTACCAGTCTACGAACAACTGATACAGAATACAACTTATGAAAAGCATGTAAAACCATGAAAGGTAGAGATCTAGAGCTTGAGGATGGGAGGTTGCATTATGCTATGGTTTAACAAATAGTCATATAAGCGGTCATGTCATTGATTTGAAAGAATTCATACCATCAATATGAGTATGAAAACTGTAGCACAATGACCGTGTAGGCCTTTAGCCGCTAGAATAAAATAAGCCTCGAAAGTCAAAATGTAGGCCCATACAGCAACTATTACAGGCTGCCAAGGATGTTGGTGTCATGCAATGAGAGGACTTGGTCCCACACGCATTTTGAATTCTGTAGCTGAAAGGTTAGCGTGTTGGTGTGTTTTGGCAAAGGGGGAAAAGCTAGGCATGCTGCCAACAACATGGTATGTTCATGCACGCGCACACACACAGCACCCTGGTGGCTAAGGTCAGAGCTTTCTCAAGGCAAATGTGTGTGGAAAGGCTTGAGAAAGTGAAGAATGAACAGCTTGTGCATTCCATTAAAATGACCATTTGACAATTATGGGCCATATTTAAAAGTAGGTCAAAAGACCAGAACATGAACTGGCCAATATTGCATGTATTTTGGATTCTGCATGTTGTGCAGTGTTCACAAACATGTCAAATTCCCTTTGGCCCAATTAACAAAGGCAATTGAAGAAAGAAAGATTTGCATTAACATCTGATGTCATCTTGAACTTTAGGCGAAATAGACTTGTATATGAACAAAATGTTTAAACACAATATTGATGCCAATGATTCAATATTTTTGTCTAGCTCTGGAAGTTTGCTGAGGCAAATGTTTGTTTATACCTACATATGCATGTCAGGATGAATCATTATCAATTATGTTGGAATACTGTCAGTACAGACATACAACCCCAGTGCTTAAAATCATGGCATGAAAAGGTTTCATTTTGTAGTGACTAGTTGGATATGTGGATTACAATCCAGTTAGCATTAGGTCTTTAGCGCCATCTGCTGGTCAAGAGAACAAATAAATAATGACTGAACACACAATGATACAAGACGCCAAAAGAAGCCACCTAATTTGTGCAGCAGTGTTACTGTTTCAAAGTGCTTTACAAACCATAGGATTATGACACAGGCCAGTTTGAAATAAAAAAAGTAGTTTATTTAAAAACAAAAGCTCCAGGTTCAAGGTCTAGTAAACTAGACTCTGGGTGCAATGCTTTATGACAAACATTTTAAAAAGTAAGACGCATCAAGTTGCTTGTTGTTCGACGTAGAAAAGAAAAGTCCAACTTAAAAACCAGGTCCGACAACTCAATGCAAATGTTATTAAGCATTGTGCAACCAAGTCTACAGCGACCCCAAGGCAACTTGATGCAAAGGATGTATACTTACGCATGAGACTTCTGTAGAAGTGTTATCCATAGTTTAACACAACCGCTGCACTAACAGACAAAAAAAGAATAATGGGACACAAACGGCCCCTAAAACTGGGCCGAGGGTCTTTGAGCGACGGCGGTTTATTTCTTAGCAAACGAGATCTTCATGGCGTTGGTCTGTGTGATCTTGAAGCCCTGGAGCGCGTCCCGAGCAGCGCCCGCCTGCACCTCATTATCAAACTCCACAAAGGCGATGTCGTGGCGGCCAGGAACCAGGCGGACCTCCTTGAACCCAGGGAACCTTGGAAGAGAGTAGCGGACACAGAGCAGGTGAACACACCGCGAGAGATAAGAGAACGCATAGAAGTCTAGCAGCGCAAGAGCCGGGGATACTGACTGGTTGAAGAGCATGGAGAGCATGAGTTCGTTGGTCTCCTCCGGCAGGTTGGTGAGGAACAGAATATGGTTGGGAGGGTTCTCTGCAATCTGTGATGATGATAAAAGAGCGCTAAGAGACCTCAAGTTTCACATACGCACAGCAGCATGGAGAAACACCAATTGTAGACAGACACTACCTGCTGTGGCATTTGGCCGGGCATCTGTCCAGGCATCATCTGGCCAGGAGGCATGGCCCCAGGGGGCATCTGGCCAGGTGCCATCCCAGGGGGAGGCATCATCCCCGGGGGAGGCATGTACGGTGGCTGGCCGGGCATCGGCATCATGCGGGGTGCTTGGGTCATCGGCGGCATTCCCTAAAAATGGGAACACCGTTGTCACTTAAGGTTATCGAATGGAATCAGTACAACTTGCGACAGCCCACTCAATTACAAAGAAATTGTAGATGGTTTGACTTGTGGGCTGATGTTTAACCCATGTTTACTAACCGGCATGGCTGCAGGGACCCCGGGGCCCATGGGCACAGCAACTCCTGGTACACCCTTCTTGGCACCAGCTCCTTCCGCCCCCTTGACCTTTCTCTTCTCCTTCTTGCGGTCACGCTCCACAAAGGTGCCCTTCATTTTAGCTATGATATCAGAGTCTAGTTTGGCATACTGGATACGCTAAAGGGGGTATCAAACAGTAGATCGTTAGTACACATATAGAAGGTTAATCAATGTAATCCAACACAGTGTTTGCTGCCAAGTGGATGAAAAGGTGGGCAACTGAACACACTAGTATTTGATGGACGTACCATGGGCTTGTCATAAAATGGGAATCCCTGCATCGATCTGAGAGCATTTGAGGCGCTGTTTACTTCTTTAAATATAACAAAGGCCTGGCCCTTCATCTTCAGGTTCCGCGCTACCAAAATATCCAAGATCTGTCCAAATTGCGAGAAGATGGCGTACAAGGACTTCTTCAACTCTGTAATAACAAAATAAAACATTAGTGTTTCGTGCAACATTGCTTCCAAAGTACACGCGCCGACCCTCTTGTCGAGACTCGAACGCACCATCTTTCTTGATCTTCTCATTCAAGTTGTTGATGTAGATTGTATGGTTGAGTCGTACGTCCGGCGCAGCCATCGTCTCCCCCTAAACAAGATATTTGTAAATGGACAGTTTCCAAATAATGGCGCACACTGAAAGCTATAGTAGCCTACTAGCCCCAAAGCAAACGATCTGGTGTGTCGGCGTGTGAGCGTGTTAGCTGTTGCCAGGCTATTACAGTTAGCTTCGCGCGCTAGCTTCTATTTTGTCTGATCTTGACAAGATTCTAGTCAAACACCCCAAACATACACAGACGTATTACAATAACATTGTTTGCCAACTCAACGCAAAAATATAACAATAATACTTACGTTTTTTAAACTAACCGCGTTTCGTAAAAAAAAAACCCCACGGAGGTGGAGATGAATTAAACGACAAACGTATCCTAAGTTCTCGTTCTTAAATATCGCGTAAATACATACAGAAACGAGACTACGCGTGGTACGTTCCAAATCCAGTTTCGGCATTTCATTGGTTGAGCAGGAAGCTGCCAAATATGGTTTGACAACAGTAGGGCTATTTCGTAGTAAAGAAGTCGGAATAGTCAATTCCTCTACTAATTGTGTACAATTACATTACACGCATTTGGGCCAGGCCATAACTTCACTGTGGAAAAAGTATAAATATCCCTGTGGATTTAACACGTTTAAAAGCTCCTGATTGGTAAGTTGTAGCCGTTTTAGCTAGTCATGGGCAGAGACAACTAAATGCAGTTGTTGGTTCATTTGAATATGATAGCAACATGTAGTTTATAGTCATTTTAGTTGAGCCACAGGTAATTAGAAAACATCGTCAATGGAGGTGCCCATGCCACCACCGCCACCACCACCGCCCCCACCAGGACCACCACCCCCCAAAGCTTTACAACCCACCAAGAAAAAGCTGTATCTGGCCATAGCAGAAGGCAAGAAGCCCGTGGAGGGCGACCACGCTGAAGCCCGTTTGCTGCTTAGTCAGAGGGAGAGTAGGTGAGTCGTAGGAGGTGGATTTTCATCAGAGCTTCATGGTCAAAAACATTACACATGAATATTTATCCACTTGGCACCTCCACATCATTGTATTTTTTTGGTGCAGTTTTAGGAAAGGACTCCAGTGGGTATTATTTAACAAATATGTGCCATCCCTCATACAAGATGGTCCACAGTAAGTGAATGCCATTTTTTTTACACAGCCCCAGTGCTTTTTTGGGGTACTCTTGCTGTACATGCAAGAGTACATTTACTGTACTCATGTACAGTACTCATGCTGTACATGAGTGGCATGTATAGAAACTACTGAGCTCTCCCTGTTTGGGTCATTCTCTGTGATGCCCCCTCCACCTCCTCTCTTAACGCTTCTTACTAGGTGCGGTCTGGTGGCTCTGTGGATGGCGGCCCACTTGCGCCAGCCCGCGCTCAGCGTCGCTATGGAGACGGTTGTTGAGACAGCATTGAAGCGAGGGTACACTGCCCAGGGCGAAATGTTTTCGGGTAATGTCCTGTCGAATGAACCACGACCCACAAAATGTATTGCATGATTTACTCATGACTTTCAATTTCATTTTCCAGGGCGTGACATGGCCCTCCTGGCAGAGGAGGTGTGTTGCTGTAAGGCCGACCTCTTAACGGGAGGGATGAGTGGAGACAATGCCTCAACCATGATTGCACATTTGTGTGAGGGAAAGCCTGTTCTCATCCCGTATCTTTCACACGCGTACCGCATGCATGCAATTCATTGTTGTCCCTTCCTCAAGGTATTACAGCTGGGCCGGATAGCACACGGTGGGTACGGTGATCCACTCCTAGACGAAAAGGTTCTGGGTTTGATTCCACATTGTTCGCAAACTACCCCACTTGTTCCATAATGACCCTTATCTGAATTGATCATGAGACACATCGATAAAAGTAAAGTGTTCACTAAATGACTGAATAGTGTATATGTTGCTGCCCTTGTATTTATTTTGGCTGTGAGTAGGAAGGGGAAATTCCTTGACCTTGAGTACAGGTACGACGAAGATTTCAACCATGAGCCATGCCAACATGGTGGCCACAAGGCACACTGGGCAGTTGCCTCCGGTAAGTCAAGATAACACAAGACTTGCAGTAAATCAATCTCTAAATATTGTGTGGTGTACCTGCTAGGGTCAATGCTAACACTGATCGTTTTGAGTTCGAATCCAAGCAAAGGTGTTTGGTATAAAGGTGTATATTCTCAGGGTTGCATGTTATGCATAGCCTTTTGGTTTAGAAACGGTCATGTTTGCCATCGCTGTTGCTTCTTCCCAACATATTGCGTATTCCTCTTCTCTAGGGGTTCTCCTTGGTGTAGACAGCGTGTGCAAGGATCACACACAGCCAGACCCCACCCTACCCTGGCTCCACTTGGCTACAAACTCTGGGTCCCCCCCACACCCTTACACGGGAGCCAGAGAAGTTTACATCCTGGCCAAACAGGGCAAGAGCCTACGCTACCAGCTGTGGCGTCTAGACACCGTGGCCCAGAGCAACGGCCAGCTCAGGGAGATAGACCCTAAGAGGAGGAGCGACGGGACCCGGTATGTTTTACCGGAAGGCGGAGTAGAGGCCGGGTTAGCTGGACAGGTGGTGCTGCTCCACACAAAGACTCGGGCAGAGACATGGTGAGCAGACTTAAGTCTCTGCCTCTCTCCAGTGAACCAAGCCACCTGGACGAGTGACGGCCTGTGATAAGTTTAACTAGATAGACACAGGTACAGCCGTGTGTGTGGTTCTAGCACACATCTCACACACAGTGGCTTATGATGCCCAAACAAAGGCACAATGGATATTGTGCCTTTGTTCCAATGTTAGGAGGAATCCCTTCCCTGTGAAGCAATGTGCACTGACAAAGTCAAAAATGACAAAACAATAAACGATGAGACATATTTTACTTCCAGTTTATTGCAATCTATACAAAGCAGAGACCTCATCAATTCACAATTATTTATATTTTGTCCCTTTTAAAATGCACTGCCTTAGAAAAAATACAGCACACAGGCAATGGTTACAAAGTTAAGAATCACCACGCTAAACCACAGTCCAGTTCTCACCCATGCTCAACACTGTTCTAAAACTTGGTAGTTTGTTAATCATAAATCACACAAAAAAAACACAAGTGGATAGGAAAGATAATACTTTGTAAACACTCAATGTTCCCCATTCTGTGCATGGCGGGGACTTTCCAGAGAAATATGATTCCTCCCAATATTGCGCGCCAGTTCTTCTATTGTGTCAGATATAGAGCCCTTTGCATTTTGTGCCAAGATTTACGTATCTATACAAAGCAGAACAATACATAAAAACCGTGCTGCCAGACACTGTCGAGGTTCATAGTCTTTAGGAAGACTCAGGCATGTTCCCAAACTCATTCCAAACATGGAATATTGTGCCACCTTTAAGATTCCAAATGGAGCCATCAAAGTAGATGTCATTATTCTAAGAGTTTATGGCCACATGTGTGCCATCTTTGTAAACCATCACCTTTTGGCTCACCGACAACACAAATAAAAAACACCATTGCATATCAGAGTCAAGGTTATAACATTGTATGTACTAGTTCTTATACTTTGCACAAATTGTCAAGTCGCAAATTGCATTTTCCAGTCAGAATTCCAGGCCAATTGCCCACTAAAGCCACATAACAGTTGAATCCAATTGTTCCAGTTCCCCATTCTATTCCGCATTTTCATCAGATCTTGCAAATCAAATATTAAAGTCAAACCTAATTGAAAAATTGCAAATTTATCTCCTGATCAGCTGATTCGTATTCAGTATTCGTAATAACTAATTACAATACAGAGCTTGTTTTGTTCAATGGCTTTTAAAAAGGACCCATAGTGCAATTAACTCCAGAATGATAAAGCTGTACCACACACTATCATTTATATTTAAAAAGAACTCCAGACATCTTTGCATTAGCCAAAAACAAACAGTTAAACACTTTTAGCTTTCACTCATAGTTATGGTTAGCTTTGGAAGTCAATACTTGTTTTGTACTTGGATTTTACTAACTGGAGAAAAAAACCAGCATGGAATTATTGGAATGGTCAAAATTATGAGGCACAAATAGTTCCAATGGGCTAAAAACGGGGTATAAAGGCAAATACTTAAATAGTGTATTTACAGAAAAACTATGCACTGGGTTACTTAAGTGATTGTTTACCAGTGTTTTAGTGTTGCTTATACATAACATAGTAAAAAAAAGACAGAAGTGGCCCATAGAAAAAATTAAGCGCCATCCTCCGATACTCTGCGAAGGCTACTGTAAAACAAAAAAAAACGAATTACAGAGTTTCTGAACACACGTCATATTCACATGTCATATTCGTGTCCGACCAACAGAGGGCACTGAGGGAGAGGAGTCGTCAAGTTAAATGTTTGCACAAAATCTTCTGCGAGGAGTTCAGTTGAGCACACGCGTCAATATCGCCTGGAAGAAGAAACGCCTTTCCTTCATGCTTGTCTACACATTTTCCCCTCCATTCCTCGCTGAAGGCGAACCCAAATATGGCCACACCCTTCCTCCAAAGCTCCAGCACATGTATCGACAACGGTAGTGGTGGTGGTGGTGATCTTTGGTCACCACAACGTCGGAGGTCCACACCCCAGCACTGACCGGTACGAGTACAAATTGGTGCCACCCATCACATTTACATTGTGGATGTTTGTACACAAAAAAGTGATCTCAATGAACCCAGCCTTGTTAGTCAGTCAATGTCCTAGCTCTGGCCTCGTTTCTGCGGGAACGTGAGATTTCCTCAGCCAGCCTTTGGTGTCCCCATCACCACCCGGTCAACACCAGTAGCACCAGACCCTCGCCAATGGTCCCTCCATAAAAAAAAATATATAACAACAATGCCCCTCGGCTCACGCTCAGGGCGAGCGAGGCAGCATTGTATTGAAGATGTCTATGAGGTTGTCCAGCCCCCAGAGGTAGCCATCCTCTCGGTTGCCCTCCTGCCAGGGGGTCCGGTGGTCCAGTGTGAGAGGGCTGGGCAGCGGTACGGTCTTCCCGAAGTCAATCATCCACACGCGGGCCTGTCCCGTGGCGTCGTGCACAAACAGCAGGGAGCTGCCCACCACCTGGAGGGAGGGAGGAAGGGGGGGGAGGAGGACAGGGAAACAGGGACATGCTCAGAGAGAGAGAGAGAGAGGCACGTTTGTGGTGTGCATGTGTGTGTATGAGGTGACTGGATGTACAAGCAACTGCCACGGTTCAATAGTTTAATAGTCATTTGTACTCGCTAATGATGTGTATGATTAGTATCTATAAATAATTAGGCCTTAATCATCACAGTACATTGATAGTGTCAACCTATTTGTTGTTAGCAGAGTACCTTTATAGCAATGTAGGAATAGAAACTGTGCCAATGGCCAATAACCATTTGAGTGCATTATTCAGCGGTCGGGACACTGACTGCAGGTAGTGTTTGATCTGATCCTTTTGTGCGTCCATGCTATACTTTTGAATTATATAAATCATTAACTTTTGTGAAGAACACATTACACAACCACCATGGGTGTGGTACATCCTGTAAACAATGGAAAAGTTTGAGCTACATGTGTTGAAATGTTTCTTCTCAGCATTGCTTTTAATCTCCCAAAGGATCACATACAAGTGGCTTAGACTTTTGGTGGTAAGCCAATTCACATTGATGCTAGGTGTAGGCATCTGTGTGAATGTCTCACCTCATGTGTCCTGAAGAACTCAGACTTCTCCAGCACAGACCGCAGCTCCTCCAACCTCTTCAGGTAGAGCTCCTGTTGGCAGAGAGGACGACAAACAAATGATGAATAGAACGTTTAAAATAAAAAATAAAAACAAAAAAAAACTCGCTTGTCAAGTTGACTCAAGTTGACTTTCACTGGATGAAAGGTCAACCACCTCAGTTTCTTGATTTTATGCTGCCCCTCCCCCTTTCTTTTTAATAAACACACACACACACTGTGTAAATAATCCAGTTGCCCAACATATTACACATACCAAGTTCTGAATGTTTCCGTCCACAAAGTCTACCAGGGCCTGCTTCACCTGCTCCCTGTGCTTGGTCTTCTTGAAGTTGGTGTTGCAGGTTCCATCTGCCTTCTGTTCAGAACACAACCAGAGCCTTGTCAACAGATAAACCTTGGACAGTTCTTCGGGCAAGCATAAAAGAAAACAAACATTCCAATGAGCAATCTTTGTGAATCATTTGACACTTGGTTTTTTTTTGCACAAGGATGTTTCATGTTTCTTCATGTTTATGCAGGCAACAAATATGCTCGTCCAGTTCGTCAGTGGTTCTTCCTGTAATCGAACAACTGATAAATATTTATATACTCTTGTAGGAAACTCCAGGCACTGTTTGTTCTATTTGAGAAACACTACAGCCGTGCGATTTGTGGCTCGGGGAGTGGGGGGGGCCAGCGTAGCCCAACCTCTGACCTTTATGCCTTCAATACGGAATCCCAGTGTGGCTGTCGAGCTGAGGGTCTCTCTCCACTGCATGTATCTGGGCTTGAGCACCCCCTGTTGGGCCTTTTCCTGCTCCGTAGGCGCCCCGGGGTCCACCGCCACCATCTTGTCATACATATCCTTCCGCAGCCGTGGTCGCTCCCTGGCCTTATTCAGCTCCTCCTCCAAGTAAGTCCTAAAAAGAAAGAGACCGGAAGACAAGGTTTGAAAGAGCCCATCAGTGGATCCGATAGCTTACCCATGATTCCCCTGGGGCTG
>OMOU01054076.1:0-11266 GCA_900312585.1 Malacocephalus occidentalis | reverse complement strand
AGGTTTAGACTTACAGGAAAGGCTGGCAAGCATGCAATTAAAATGGGAGTAGCTAGCTAGTAGGATAATGTTGCAGGACCGAGCTAAATCAACACTAAGTAATGTCAACATGAAACGCTGCTTCGGTTGAAGTCTACTTATTGCAAGGCAAAACAGCATTGTGTAAACCTGTGTCTTTCTGCATGTGCGTGATCTAGCTGTGACCATCTATTGGGTGTCCTTAAATATCAGTTTTCCCGTCCCAACTGTTCATCAGACTCCTTTCATACATTCATTTTCTTATTATTATTTAAATTTACCATACAATTTAATTTACAAGCCTGGAAATGTGGACAGTCACTGCAGACAGTACAGCACAGCATAGTAATAAGAATAAATGAGATTTAAAAATGGAAAAAATAACAATGCATAATATCATGTAATGAATGCAATATCTCTGGATGATCTCACCATGGTGTCCCTCTTCAGACCCAGCTCATGTACAAGTGGATGAAGCCAAAGATCTGCACAGAGAGTGTGGATGGAGCAGCGAAGCTTCCTGCCTCTGGCCAGAAGATGGCCTGCCCTCCCTGTAACCCCGGCTTCTTCCTCAGCAGCATCTCCACCTGCCAACCCTGCTCCAACGACTTCTACTCCAACGGCACAGGTGTCGGACATCTTTGACTCACTCTGAAGCTCGAATGAGCGTATTTCAACGGATCTGTTCTGCACTCAATACACACTTTTAATAGCAGAAAGATCCCAGATGTAGCTTGTAACATTAATGATGGGTCTGTTTGATTTATGTCTGGTAGTGCACCAGTAGAGACACAACAAATCCAGTATGTTTACATTGACCATGCTGGCGCTGTGACAGACATAAATATCACCCACCTAATGCTAAAATGACCGGAACAAGAAGTCACTTTACCCTGCTACGTGACGACTTGTGAAATGGGTCCATAGAATACAATGCACATTTATCAGTTTCATTTTTCAGTTTCAGGTCCTAGTTGGAATATTGATGAATGACTCCTCACTGCCTGCACTCTGCGGCCCTCTTTTGGTTGTTTCCCAGAGGTTTCAATCTAAAAAGGCGGTGCCTACTTTATTTTAAAAAAGACAGACCGGGAGAACATACTCTTAATCACTTTTTTTTTTTTTATGAATCCTCTCTTATCAATCCCAACATTTTTTGTGACACCCTTTCATATCCTCCGCCTCAATTGACAGCAGCGTGTGTTAAGTGTCCTGCTGGTACGGAGCCTGTGGTCGGCTTCCAGTACAAATGGTGGAACAGCATGCCCAGCAACATGAGGAGCTACACCCTGCCCCGGCAATATGCTTTCAACACAGAGCAACGCACAGGTGAGACAGGCTTCACTGATCAGAGACTCCACCACGGGTCACATGCCACGAGCACCGACTCAGTTGCAGGAGAAACCCACGATTGTGTGAAAATAAAAGGTTGTAGTTTTTAAGAATTGTGTGGTTGTGTCAGGATGGGAGGTGGCCGGGGAGTACGTGTACACGATCCCTGCAGAGAGGTACTCTGACTATGTGGTGCTAACTCTCAATGTCCCTGGATACAGGTGAGGACCAGCACACACACAAATACAGACACACACACGCGCGCGCACACACACACACACACACTGATGTAGACACACACACACACACAGATGTAGACACATGCGCACACACGCATGCGCACACACGCACACACGCACACACACACACGCACACACACACACACAGATGTAGACACAGACAAACATATACATGTAGACACACACAAACTCACATGCATGCACAAATACACACACAGACACATATCTACACCTCAATCACATCGAATGAAAGGGTCTCACTGCCTTCTATAACATCTCCCCATGGGAAGGCTGCCTGAATCCTATGCCAACGATGTCGCAGCAACTGAGCTGTCTCAGGTCACCTTTGTCTTCGAGACAAAGTGCACTGCCGACTGTGAGCTGCACTTCATGGCGGTGAGGATGGAGACATGTGACAATACATCATCATGTCAGGACTATTTTACTGCCAGTTGAAGGTGCTTAACGGTGAGTCTTGTGTGCTGCAGGGTTCCACCCAGGTCAATAACAATATGGTGGAGACGTGGCAGGGCACCAAGGGCAAGCAGTCCTACTCCTACATGGTCCAGGATAACTCCACCACCACCTTCATGTGGGCCTTCCAACGCACACAGCAGCACGATGCGGTCCGCCCAGCACACACATTCATAGAATAAACTCATATGACTGAACATAGACATCAAATATAGATTTTGTTTATGTTTTTTTTAAATTATATACTCATATAAATATATAGAGAGAAAGTATGTATTTATTATATTTGAATAAAGCTCAGATGACAACAAAAGATACTGGCCTTACTGTCAATAGAGAAACTACACGGCCGACGTTGCCAAGATCTACTCCATCCTCATCACCAACGTCATCGATGGGGTGGCTTCCGAGTGTCGCCAGTGTGCAGCGGGGTCGTCTGACCTCTCCGCCTGCGTGCCCTGTCCACCCGGACACTACATGTTTAACGGCACTGGCATGTGTAGAAGCTGCCCGCCAAACGCCATCGTCAGGCCCCAGCAGACCCTGGGTGAGAAGGCCTGCATCCCCTGTGGACCCAACAGCAACAGAAACAAGGTCAGGAGAGATTAACACAGTGGAGATGGTTCATTATTGTCGTTACTATTGCAGGCCTATTGTCGATTTATAATAAGGTTATGTAATCTGTTTGCAGAGTGTGTATGTGTGGTGGTGGGCTGGTTTAAGCAGCCTCACCTGAGTCAGACTGATTGGAGTCTAGTTTATCTTGTGTGCATTGATTGGCTAATGCACCACAGGTGAAGTAGAGTATAAGCCTGACTTGAATCAGGTGAGGCTGCGCACCTGGGGTGCATTGGCCAATCAATGCACACAGCATAAACCAGCCATCACCTCAAACACTCAGGAAACGCTAACATATTAGCATTGACTATCTGCTCTGCCTACCAAACAGTATTCATACGTGCACCACATGTGTGCAGCGTCACCCAGCCCCAGTCTAATCAGCCTTACTTGGGCCAGGTGGGGCTTAAACCAGCCACCAACCACACGCACTTCACCATTTTACCTTAAAGGAGACATTTCTACCACCAGGTGTGAGCGTGATTAGCCATTCCAAGTGGTTTAAAAAAATGGTGGGATCTCTGGTTTTGGACATCATAAGTGGGAGTGTCCAACTAGAAGTATGCTGGATAGATCAGCCTAGAGTGTAGCAACTGGTAGGCTTGGAATGGCTAATCATGTTCACACCTGGTGGTATCAGAATCCTTTAAGATAGGACTGCATATATACAGAAATGTGTCTAGCCGAGATGGATTTTATTCAATCAAGGAATGATGCCATGATCATGGATAGCTCCACGCTCGGCAGAGAGTCTCTAACTATGCACGGTCTGTTCCTCCTGTGTGTCCTCCAGGCCCACTCAGCCTGCATCAGCGACTGTACTGTCCTGGTGCGGAGCGGCGCAGGGCAGGTCCTACACTACAACTTCTCCACCCTGGCCAACGTCACAAGCTTCAGGAGCAACCCCCGCTTCACCAGCGGAGGCCTGCGATACTTCCAGCACTTCCACCTGGGGCTGTGTGGGAAAGAGGTGGGAATCTATGACTCTTTATTATCTCATCATCCATCTAGCATTTTATCCTCAGTGACTTGTGACTACTTCATTTAATTGACTCAGTACTTTATGTGCATTCATTTCCCAATTATATTATTTCTTTTTTATTTAGCAAAGTTGACATTTTACAAATACATTCTAGAATTAATTTGTTCATATGTATTTCATGAGTATAATAATATACTATATTATAGTTTCTTGTCAAATTGTACTTAGCATGCGTAAATACAAACAAAAGTGTTTATATAGGCTATTTTCCACACATATGAATACAGGTGTGCCTTGAGATTTTGGTATACCCTTTGGTGTGCCTTGTGACCCATCCCTCATGTCCAGCACACATACATGCCACCTCAGCCTCACCCACCCACCTCCTAATGTGACCACCACCCAAACACCAACTCCTGGACATGAACATTGGGAATAACAACCTGTTCCTCTTCAACCACCCTATAGGGTGTCGAACGCTAGCCTGCCCTGCAGCCGTGTCTTTATGTGTGAGAGCTGGTTGTGTCTGACCTCTCCCCACAGGACAGACAGCAGGCTGTGTGTGTGGACAACGTGACAGAGCATCGGAGGGAGGTGAGAGGCTACGCCTGCCAGTCCATGGTGGTCCCATCGGACACCAGGGGCCAGGGGGTGGTTTCCTCCCAGCCCTTTGTGATCGCAGACACGTTAGTCGGTAAGGTGCTACATGCTAGCCAATACTAGTACATGTCTGATATAGACAGACAGTCTATATCTTTTTCCGTCTGTTTATCTATATGTCTGTCTACTTTAACATTTAACATTTAACATCAAACCTATTTAAATGAAAGATTCAAATAGAATGTATGTGAAAATGCCACTCTGCCTGTTGAATGTTCTTTGAAAATACATGTTTGCAACAATATACAAGATTGTTACAAACATGAGCATAATTAATCATTTACAATACATGTGGACAATATGTATTGCAATTTAATGATGTACAATATGTTAAACAATGTGTGTTTGTCATTTTAAAGGTGTGACCACAGAAAAAACACTGGATAATATTTCATCTCTGGAAAACATGTTCCCTGTGGACATCGGTCTGCCTGATGTCATATTTTATTACAGGTTACACAGCTCAAGTTTAATTTCACATTCTACAAGTAATCACTGCTATTAAAACTCAACTAAATTATATTGAACGTGATGTTATAAATGTGACATTTGACATGATGTGATATTGGGTGTGCAGGTCAAGTGAGACAACGCAGGCTTGTAAACGAGGCAGGTCGACCACTATCAGAATGAGATGTGACCCTTCTGTGACCCGCAGGAACCAAATCTCTGTTCCCAGGTACATTATACACATTACACCTCCTGCACACATTATCAGAGTCACATAGTCTGCCATCTAGCGAAATCAAACAAAAAGGAGCTTGTGGAATTCACCATTGGGTTTTTCCATAGGCTACCTAAAATAGGGGTTATAATAAACATTGCCCCCAGTGGTTAATTCATGGAACTATAGTGTCAGAATCAGCTTTATTGCCATAGTTACAAGCAAGGAATGTGCTTTTGTTAAATTGGTACATAACATTGAACATTAAACAGAAAATAGTGTCCTTAGTGTCCATAGGGGGTGGGAATCGGTGGGGATCAGTGGGGATCCCGGGTCTTGTTAATGAGGCCTGTTGCCGTGGGAAAGAAGCTGTTCTTCTTGTGGTGTTTAGGTCCTGATGGCTCGCAACCTCTTGCCAGAAGGGGGAGACTCAAAAAGTTGATGTCAGTGGTGGGAGGGGTCAACCACAATCTTACCTACTCGCCTCAGGGTCCTGGGGGCGTGCAGCTCCTGAAGGCATGCAGGTCCCCACTCTCTGGAGAGCAATGTTGATGCCATCGTCTACAGACCTGTTGGCTTTGTAGGCAAACTGCAGGGGGTCGAGGAGTGGTTCAGTTATGGCTTTGAGGTGGAACAGCACTAGGCGTTCAAATGACTTCATTACCATAAAGGTCAGGGCGATGGGTCTTTAGTCATTAAATCCTGTGATCCTTGACTTTTTGGGGATGGGAATGATGCTGGAGGTTTTAAAGCAGGCTTAATAATAATTTGTAAAATCTCCAATTGTTTTCTTGCACAGATACTGTTCGGAGGGGACGTGCGACGGCTGTTCCTTCCACTTCTTGTGGCAAAGCCAGGAAGCATGTCCATTCTGTACCCCAGACCATTACAGAGAGATTGTCAGTGCATGTGTCCAAGGAATACAGGTAAAAAAACTCAAAATATATCATATGTACAATACATTTTCCAAAATACTGTAGGTACCGATACAAGTGTGTGTGTTCTAGAGAACGACCTATGTGTGGCAGCAGCCCCTGCATTGCTACGCCGGGGTCGCCCTACCTACACAGAAAGTCAATGCTTGCGTGAGCCTGGATTTCTGGCTCAAATTCGGTGTTTCCACGGGAACGGTGGCTGCTTTGCTGCTCATCGGGTTGAGCTGTTACTTTTGGAAGAGGACCCGCAAGTAGGACTTATTATGACAATGTGATGTTACTTACAGATATCCTGGTTAACATATAAAACAATAATAATAATTATTATTATTAGAAATGGAAGACAGGGAAACAGGAATGGGACAGGAAGTGTTAAAGAACAAGAGCTAACTAAATTTAAAGTACTTATTTTAACCTTTAGACTGTGTATTTGCCATAGTGACATTCTCAGTGCTTTCTCTTCTACTTTTACAAAGTTGACATTTAAAAAATTAATTGTTGAATATTGTTTTTAATAAGCATTTCATGAGTAATAGTTAGTCCATTAGTTAGTCCATTTTTTGGGCTACAGGTGTGTCTTGAGATTTTAGCTTGTCCTTTAGGTGTGCCTTTGGCACAGAAAGTTTGAAAAGCTGCTTTCGGCAGACAGCAGCCTGGCCTGTGTTGTTAGGAGTCCTCCAGTTGGTAAAAGGTGTGTGTGTGTGTGTGTCTGTCTCTCCAGACTGGAATACAAGTACTCCAAGCTTATCACAGCTGGAGAGAAGGAGGAGTGTGAACTCCCGGCGGCTGACAGCTGTGCGATCATGGAGGGCGAGGATGCGGAGGATGACCTGCTCTACCTCACCAAGAAGTCCTTCTTCCACAAGGCAAAAATGTACTCCAGAGAGGTGAGTACAGCCAAACCCACACACTCCTAAACACACATCAGACATACACACAGGCACACACACGCTCGCTACAGCATCGGCAAACACACTCACTCCATACACACATACCATACACACGCGCGCTGGCTTGCTATGGTGTTAATACACACATGCATGCGCACGCACACGCGCGCACACACACACACACAAACACACCTTACATTATTTCATAAAAGCTTAATATAAACCAAGCTTACATAGGAAGATACTTACATCTTTATTTATTTATTATGTTATGCTATTATTATTATTATTTTCAGAGGACTTCAGATGGATTCGATTCAGTTCCATTGAAGTCATCTGCATCGAGCCTGCTGAGACACAGAGAAGACATGGACGATTGCTGAATCAGATGAACAAGAGGAACCTGTTCTTCAGACCACATTCAGGAGGCGTGGTGTGGCTGGCTTTTTATAAACAGGAGAGTTGCATCTCTAGTGGAGACCTCGGAAAGGTCAAAGATGAGACAATCTAAAACAATGTCACAGATAGAGATTGTTGAGATAGTGTAGGATTTTTTACATTTATTTTGAATGTAAATGTGCTTGTGCCTGATGACATTTTTATGACTATTTCAAAAGAGTTCTCCATGTGCCATTACGTGTAATATAAGAATCTCAATGCAAAAGTAGATCTATGGTATTGGGGCAAATATGCTTTAAAGGACTCCTATTATTCCACCAGGTGTGAGCATGATTAGCCATCAGAGCAGTTTTGGAATCTCCGGCTGATGACATCACAAGTGGGAGTGTCCACGTGGATGTATGTTGGATAAATGACCCTACCATGCTACCCAGTGGCCTATAGCAACTGGTAGGCTGTTTTATACAGCATACATCTGGGTGGACACTCCCACCTGTGACGTAATCAGCCGCTTGGAATGGCTAAGCAGTAGCCCTTTAAAGTTATTAAAGACCTTACATAAACTACACAGATATTTGTATTGAATATTTACATACATTTAACGTTTTTGATTCAATTTCACCTGGCCTACTGTGATACATATATGACAAGATTTAGTTCTACGTAATAATAGTTTTTATTAGTTTTGGGCTATGCCATCCTATCTCACTGTGATTAAATATTGCCATTTTTTAAAGTTTCCATTACTTGTAATTCTCTGAAACAGATGTATAAAAACTGGACGTCTGTTACGATTCGTCCGACATGACTTCTAATGTGTGTCATTCTTCCATTCGACTTTTACGTTATTTGTTATATGAAGGCGTCGGGTATTGGGTGTAGTTTCTTACATACGGTACGTCGCGAATGTACCAAGGCTTTGAACGATTGCTTGTTATTAACCAATCAGTTACCTGCTTTAGCTAGCTCCACCCGCTACACTAGTACTACGGCGTTCTGCGTGCGAGAACGGCCACACCAGTGAGTCGTGGCTCTGGTATATGTCGTTCTCTGAGCTCATCTGGTCCACAGCTGTTATCTCGCGATAGTTGCTCACGCCACAATGTTGCAAGTTGGCCGAATCTCGGAAAGAGCATGCTAGTACATTTTGACAAATCGCGTTGTAAATCAAACGCCTGAATCCGTACGATTATTTGGGAGTTTTTCGGAAGGAAATATTATTGGTGGATACTCAAAATTCACAACAACAGTTCCTATCGTAGCCGTCTGCAAACTTTTGGAAAGTTGGTTGCACCAATAGGGCAGCCAGGGAGAAGCAGAAGTCAAGTCGGCGAGTTGTTCTGCAGGAATGTCGCAGAAGGAGAGGGCCGTCTTCTATCGGCAGGAGGTGAACAAGACTATCTGGGAGGTCCCGGTGCGGTACCAGTCTCTTTTCCCCGTTGGTTCTGGAGCATATGGATCTGTGTGGTGAGTCGCGTTTTTTGTGTGAAAGATCGAAATCCCCCCCCCGCTTGACACCCATTCATTTAGGCGAGGCCTTGCATGGCTAAAGTTAGCTTTCTAGCTCCATCGTCAGGCTAAAGCCAGCTAAAGGTGGAGCTTCTCAACAAGTAGATGTTTTTACATTTAAGATGCCTGCACATTTTCTACAGGTACAATAACAACTTCAACGTACCTGATTATTCCTCACGTGAATTGCATCTTGTCAAATTCAACTCGTATATTTTCTAGGTAGGCCTACAGAGATTGTTTTTACTGTACATGCTGTAGGGCTTCAGCTGTATACAGTTTCTCTTCACACTCAAAGTCAACATTTGATAGATTTTAGTTCATTCTTGTAGTTTATACAGTGTATTTATATTTTATTTTTTACACCTGCTGGGTCGATATGGAGCCGACATGATGAATATAAGCAGATATGAGTCGTTATGATGAAAATGATGTAAATCTTTTATAGATGCCTTTGTGTTGGAGTCTGACTGTTATCCAACTGTTGTTAGTGAGCAGATGTTTGTTTTGCACATGCACCGAGACAGCTGTACTGTTGCTAGGCAATCTGGTAATTTGGCTGGTGCGATTAGGAGCTGGCATTACGGTGCCTGGGTATGGCTTTGCACCCCAGACTAGATTACTATACTGCATTGAACAAACCATGCAAACAGGAAGGCAATCATTGTTAAAAAATATTTGTTGAGATGTTGAGTTTCTTGTCAGTGGTCTGAACTAGGCCTATACATTAAACCTGTTTAGCTTTTCTACCGACAAATCGATGGCTGTGATGTAGGCCTACAAGCAGGAAGAACTTCATAGAGGTTGTTCTGGGTTTCCCGCCCACATACTTCAGTTTACAAGTCTGCAGAAATTGAATGCCCCATTCTCCACCAGACCTCCCCCGCACCTGTTTATTTCTCCATTGAAGAAAAAATTTTTAGCAGCCGCAAGCTGTCAATCAAGCATATCATTCATCTTGTCTGTATTCCATATGTAATTAGAAATAAATCTTCCATTGAACTGTAAATGTTCCCGTTTTCAATAGTTCCTCATCCGATGAGAAGACAAGTCGGAAGATTGCGGTGAAGAAGCTGTCTCGGCCCTTCCAGTCCATCATCCATGCCAAGAGGACATATCGAGAACTGCGACTGCTGAAACACATGAATCATGAAAACGTGAGTCTCTCGTACACCATTTGCCGACTGGCAGATTTATTGCTGTGGAAAAGAGCAGTAATATCTGTTTACATCACGTGAGTATAAACCAGACAGTTTAAAATTGCAGTTGAAAGTTGCTAGAACATTTCCCTGCTGGTTCCTTGTCTGGCTGACTATGTTTTTGTATGGCTGCAGGTGATCTGCCTTCTGGACGTCTTCACCCCTGCTACCAGCCTGAAGGAGTTCAACGACGTGTAAGTGCAGTGTGTTTTTAACAGGGTTCACCTGATCATACATGGTGTCCTCCTGACCTCAAAGCAACGTCAACATGCCCATTGACCACGTGTGAAGCTTTCTGTCTTCACCAGCACCGCCACAGTGTTCCATTGTCTCACTAAAGCATTCCACCATAGCTGGCCAGCAGCAGACGTTATTGTGCCAGGAAAACACCTGGAGGCCGGCCAGTCGACTAAACGGAGGGGAATGTGTCTGACTCCCTCGTTTTGTTAGTTCGTTCTTCAGTCAATTGCAGCTACAACAGTTGTTTCACAGCTGGCTTCCTTCCCCTCCCTGGTCAACCTCCCATTCCTGGCTTTGTAAAAAGGAAGGCCCACTTGTTTTTCGGGTATTTTACTTGTTTTGTTGTCTATAAATGTGTTCTTTAGAAGATTTAGTTGTTATTGGCCACTTCCCCTGTCTCCTCCTGATTCCTGGGTTATCAGAGAGGGTGTCAGACATTCAGGCCTCAGCTTGTAACAAGGCAGCATTGTGCTATGCAGTGTACTGCCATCAATCACGGTCGTAACTCGCAGGCTCTCACCTGTGACGCAGCACTATAAACCTGCTCCACACTTGACAAAATGTCAAGTGGAGGTATATTGCATGAAGTGTACTAGAATAACACAATGCAGTTCTGGCCATTGCTATCTGGCCATTGAATAAATGCATAACACTCACAGGCTGGCACATATCCTGAGCCACAGCACTCCTCTAGTTGCCCCACGGTACGTCTTGTGGTACACAGTGCCCTGGTGAGGCCACACAAGGTCACCTCCCCACGTGGAATGGGTGTGACGGGGGGGAGCGAAAATGTAATGGAAGATGAAAGGGTGAGTGGCACACAATTATTGAAAGTATTCTGAAACACTAGTGCTCCAAGTTCAAATGTAATGTGTTAAATACAAAGTGGCACACGCAGTGCTGCCGCCGCAAAACTCACTGTTCCAACTCTTATCTCTTGTTGGACATGTCGATCCATTAACCCGCTTCCCCCTCACCCTACCCACCCATGGACTCTCTGTAGGTAGTCTCTACATGCATATGCTGTTGTCACAGAGAGGAGTCACACCGGGAACAAGTTCATTCTCAACCGGATGCTATTTAAAGATTTGCTCTCACTGCTGCTGC
>OMOU01054065.1:0-11137 GCA_900312585.1 Malacocephalus occidentalis | reverse complement strand
GAAGGAGAGAGGAGGGAGAAAGAGAGAGGGAGAGAGAGAGAGAGGGGGAGGGGTGGGGAGAGAGAGAGAGAGAGAGAGGGATGGGGAGGGAGGGGGGAGAGAGAGAGAGAGTGTGAGGGGTGGGGAGACAGAGAGAGAGAGAGAGTACCCCACTGTTAATTTAAGTTGCAAGTGTTCTGGCACTCTACACATGTCTTTAGGCATGCTCTTTGGAATAATACATATTTAATGGTGTGTACCAACATTTCTAACTTTAACAAGATAATTCGAATATAAATAATTAAGAAGACTTCACCCTGCAGAGTAATGTCAACAACAATCTTCTATATAATATACTCTTTGTGAGTTGTGTGCTATTGTGTTGAAGCTGTATTGCTATAATTGGTATGTGGACCCACAGCACCACGTAACATTAACAACATAACTTAACACGTAGCATTGAGTGTGATGCTGTTCCGAAGCCCAGAGTAGACAGTGCCAGAGCTAGTTATTATTCATGCAGCGTTTGTCTGAAACAAGTGCATTGGTGCGTGGAACAAGATGAAAAGGCTGTATCATGGGCCAGTAGTAGTAGTAGGTAGTAACTCAACCTTCAACCTCTCAAGACTGAAAATATATATTTAGTCGGTGTTTCCACTGGCAACATCTTGGTGTGGCCCACCACACCAAAATCACGCTGAACAAAACCAATCCAACCAATCAATGATCCAATGCATTTGGATCATTCTGTCAACTGTCTGTCAACTGTTCCCAATGAGAAGAGAGTGTATGCACCGCTCCAAGTAGAAAACATCGTCATGTCACGAGAGAGGGGGTGATACATTTGAATTAGAACCAATATACCTGTGGACAAGGTCTTATTCTGGACTCGTGGATGTATAATAACTTGCTATGATGTTAAGCTAGGAACTAAGGTGCTAACGTGGCTGTCATTGTAAACAAAGCACCGTGTGACCTCAGTACTGCAGATCTCTCAAGAGCGGATTGCAATGTTTCAGCGTCTGAGAACAACCCATCCAGTCCACAGAGTGGACCCAACACAATGTTATTGTTTCCATTTAATGTAAATCAGCATGATAAGATGTAAGTCAGTAAGTTGAGGTGGAGGCTAGTAAAGAATGCACATGATATATTTGCGCGGATTATGTGTGTGTGGCGGCCTCATTGTAAAACACATTTCATATATACTCAGCAGAAACTAAATATAGCTCACATGGTTAGTCTTTCCAACAATCACCAACTTGGTGCAAAAGGGTTTGTTTGTACCAGTGGTCCAACCTTCCTGTCCACTCGTTTTTGCATCCAACAAATGCCAGAGCCTTCCAGGAAGACAGTAGGCTTACATTATGTTGAGCTGTAGTTATGTTCTGAAAGCTGCACAACTTAAAGAAATGTGTTTATTATTATTTTGATATACATCTTAGTTTTAGATTGTATGTATGTGAACCTTTTTTAAAGTCATTTGAAATGTAATTCTTAGTGATTCTATTTTTGCATTTCTGGAAATGTTACACCCCAGACACAATGGTGGTGGGCCTGATCTCCGGTAACGATGAGAAGGCCTACCGAGAAGAAGTTGCTCACCTGTCACTCTGGTGCCAAGACAACAGCCTCATGCTGAATGCCTCAAAAACTAAGGAGCTCATTGTGGACTTTAGGAGGACACAACAACATCAGAGGACTTACACACCACTGGGGGTTAATGGGACTGCTGTGGAGAGGGTGAGCAGCTACAAGTACCTGGGAGTCCACGCAGAGGATCTGACTTGAACTACACACATTAACACTCTGGTGAGGAAGGCAAAGCAGCACCACTACCACCTCAGGCAGCTGAGGAGTTTCTGAGTCTCCCAGAGGATCCTTCAAACCTTCTACCTGGTTCAGCAACAGCTGCTCTCAGGACAGGAGGGCTCTGCAGCAGGTGGTGCGTTCTGCTGAATGCACCATTGGCACTATAATCCCCACCCTGCAGGACCTGTACTCCAGGAAATATTTAACCAGAGCCTGCAGGACCTGTACTCCAGGAGGTGTCCAACCAGAGCCTGCAGGACCATGAAGGATCCTCACCACCCCAACCACAAACTGTTCCAACTTCTGCAGTCAGGCAAGCGCCTCAGCAGTCAAGCTGCTAGAACAGAGACTAAAACGAGTTTCTTTCTGCAGGCCATCAGGACTCAGCGGCGTTGGTGGCGGGCAACGCTGCCTGTTTTCTCTTCTCAACCCAATCATTTAGGCACATAGTCATGCTTTAACACAACCTCGTCTTGTCTGGAACACAAACAGAACCAGTGCCGGTGAAAAGTACTTGATACTAGAGGTGACTTTGAATATTCAATACAAAGACATGAAGTCGACATCTTATTTAATAGCTTAATTTGTGTGTAACAGCGGGACATTCCATTGGGAGGATGAATGGGAGTGCCAAATGAGACATGACAGCATTTCTTGACTTCTAGGAACAAAATCCTCACAAAGTATACATAAAATATACACAAAGTATACATAAAGTATGTTTTTGTGGGGTATTGACTCTGCTGTGTGCAATTTGCTGGGTTGTGTTTTCCTTTCAATAGCTGTCACCCCTGTGTGTCGTGGTAGTGGCACGAGCCGTTTCGAAGGAAATCAGCACATTGCAGGTCATTAGTTGAGTTAGGTGGCGCAATGCCAGGAAAATAAACTTCTAGCAGCATTTCCAAACCGTTAAACACTGCCCCAAAAAAGTCAAATGCAAACTGTGCCAACAGCAGCTGTCATATTGTACCACTCACAGCTGGTGACAATGGTAATCCTGGTGCGTTGGTTCAATGCACTGAAAGGCATCATTCACGGCATGTATTTCAAATCCAGTCCATCGCTTCTCCATTCTCTTTATTTATGGAGGTATGATCCTATGTGAATACCGTGTGCAATCCACCGGTCACTGTTTGATGTCATAGATGTATTTTAATGATGGTATGTTATTACAATCATTTATTCTTCATGATATGAAAAGTTAATTTGTTTGTCGGGGCAGTTGGTCATTTAGCGGACACACTGCACCTCCCTTAGAGAAGGCTGTGGGAGCTTCTGGTGAATTCTTCTGGCACTTAATTTACTAAACAAGAGGAATCATTGAGCCGCATGTATTTAAAAATAGAGGATATATGATTGGATGAACAGTTGACATTGGGTCAGACTTGACCATGTCAAACATAGCCCAGTCGAGGGCACATCGACTGTGGACATGTCTTAGAATACTACGATTGGTATGCCTGTGTGAGAAATGTATACCAAAATGTGTTTCTGCATGCACCATGGACTGTGTATGAGTGTGTGTGTGTGTGTGTGTGTGTGTCTTTCTGGTCGTGTACATATGTGTGCATGTGTCTGTGTGCGTGTGAGAATTACATGGATTTGCGTGAGACTAAAACTGTCTGGCTTGAGATCAAAGAGAAGCTGTGTCGTTTTCTTGGAAAGACGTGAATGATTTGGAATTCATGTGCACACTTTGCTTTTCCCTCAAAATTGACTGATGAAAAGCAAGCTAGAGTAGCACATAGTTGTGTATGTAGGAGAGTCAGTCCAGAAACCAACACATGGTCCAAATGCAGCCATATACAAGCGGTGATTAATGCATTCATTAATGCAAGGGGCACGGTGGCACAGTCGGTAGTGCTGTCGCCTCACAGCTAGAAGGTCCTGGGATCGATTCCCGCCTGGGACATGGTTGGTTCTCCCCATGTCTTCAGTTCTGGGATTTCGTGAACAGCCCTTTCTGGGCCGCCGTGCACGGGTGTACATGCATGGTGTGACCGCGACAATAAAGACGGGGGTTGTCCGTCCGCTAATTATAATTATTATTCATAAGGAACCAACCCACCTGGATACAGCACATACATTGTCAACATGAGTTGACTCGTTAGCACGATCAATATGAGATTAGCAGGCTGCACAATCACAGCATGGCAAGGGCAAGTTCTGTTTGTCTGCAAGAGGTAGTGGAATAGCGGAAGTGAGAGCGATGTCATCCTATTTGTGAGGGCGACATCATCGCTCAGCAGCATGACACTGGGCTGTCACACCGCTGAGTGTTGAACCCAAAGAGTGCGAGTGTCGAAGTGCTGTGCCACACCCACACTTGTCAGGGTGTCACCGGTCCCTTCCATGATGCTACAAAGCACAGAGTCATCGAGGGAAACTCAGTCACAAATAATCAGAATATCTTTATTGCACATAGGAAAATCAGCAGCCAATTGGAATGAGATACTAGTACGGAAATGCATCTTAAAACAGTAGTCCAATATGGTGGTTTCTGAACCCTGCTCTTTGGATTATTACTCCATATATGTCTTCCTTTGAGAAACAGCACTGAATCATGACAACAAAAGTCAATATGAATGAGTTTTCTTCTAAAAATTACTCTGGAGCTTGTTAACTCACAGTAACTAGTTCTTGCCGAATACACGATACATCCATCCATCCATTTGCTTCCGCTTATCCGGGGCCGGGTCGCGGAGGCAGCAGGCTAAGCAGGGCTCTCCAGGTGCCCTTCTCCCCAGCAACTTTCTAGCTCCTCCTGGGGGATCCTGAAGTGTTCCCAGGCCAGATGAGATATATAATCCCTCCAGTGGGTTCTGGGTCTGCCCCAGGGTCTCCTCCCAGTCAGATGTGCCCGGAAAACCTCTAAAGGGAGGCACCCGGGAAGCATCCTGGTCAGATGCCCAAACCACCTCAGCTGACTCCTTTCGATGCGGCGGAGCAGCGGCTCTACTCCGAGCTCCCTCCAGATATCTGAGCTCCTCACCTTATCTCTAAGGCTGAGCCCAGCCACCCTCCTGAGGAAACTCATTTCGGTCGCTTGTATCCGCAATCTCGTTCTTTCGGTCACTACCCACAGCTCGTGACCATAGGTGAGCGTTGGAGTGTAAATGGACCGGTAAATGAGCAAACTCCCATGCCCCCCCAACAACCCTCCAAGGTAAAGAGCTGGTCCACTGTTCCACAGCCAGGATGGAAACCACATTGCTCCTCCTGAAGCTGAGGTTCAACAATTGGCTGGAGCCCGACTGAGTACAGCCTGAGCTAAGCCCTGCTTTCCCTTCCTGAGGCAGTGTGATCCCCCGATAGTTGGAGCACACCCTCCGCTCCCTCTTTTTGAAAATGGGTCAACCACCCCGGTCCGCCACGCCACAGGTACTGTGCTCCCCACGCGACATCCAGAGCCTCAGAGCAAATCTCATCCACACCTGGCGCCTTGCCACTGAAGAGCTGTTTGACTACTTCGGCGACCTCTTCCAAGGATATGGGTGAGGCTTCCCCTGAGGCTTGAGGGCATGTTGGTCGGATTCAGGAGTTCCTCAAAGTGTTCCTTCCAACGCCCGACAACATCCTCAGTCTGGATCAGCAGTTCTCCTACCCGACTGAATACAGCCTGTGCTAAGCCCTGCTTTCCTTTCCTGAGTCGCTGAACGGTTTGCCAGAACTTCTTTGAGGCCAACCGAAAGTCCTTCTCCATGGCCTCCCCGAACTCCTCCCACACCTGGGTTTTTGCTTCGGTGACTGCTGAGGCTGCAGTCCTCCTGGCCTCCCGGTACCCGTCTGCTGTTTCGGGAGACCCCTGGGCCAACCAAGCCCGAAAGGCCTCCTTCTGCAGTCTGACGGCTTCCTTCACTGCTGGTGTCCACCAGCGGGTTCTTAGGTTCCGCCACGACTGGCACTGACAGCCTTCTGACCACAGCTCCTAGCCGCTGCCTCTGCAATGGAGGCTCTGAACATGTCCCACTCTGATTCCATGTTCCCAACCTCCCCCGCGATACAAGAGAAGTTCTTCCGGAGGTGAGAGTTAAAGACCCTACGGACAGGGGCTTCCACCAGACGTTCCCAGTTCACCCTCACTGCCCGCTTAGGTTTACCAGGTCTGTCCGGCAGCCTCACCTGCCATCTGACCCAACTCACCACCAGGTGGTGATCAGTTGACAGCTCTGCACCTCTCTTTACCTGAGTGTCCAAAACATGCGGCCGCAGATCTGCTGATACGACAACAAAGTCGATCATTGATCTTTGTCCGGTACCAGGTACACTTATGAGCCACCTTATGTTCGAACATGGTGTTTGTTATGGCCAGTCCATGACTAGCACAGAAGTCCAACAACAAAGCACCATTCAGATTGGGCAGGCCGTTCCTCCCAATCATCCCCCTCCAGGTTTCTCCAGTTGTGTTTCTGCACATAAATGTGTGCATTGAAGTCCCCCAGTAGAACTATGGAGTCCCCAGATGGCACCCTTTCCAGGATGCCCTCCAAGGACTCCAAGAAGGCCGGATAATCTGAACTGCTGTTTGGTGCATAGGCACACACAGCAGTCAGATCCTTCCCCCCAGCGACTTGCAATCGCATGGAGGCGACCCTCTAGTTCACCGGGGAAACCTCCAACACAGCGGCACTCAGCCGGGGACTTGTGAGTCCCCGCCTGGCGCCTCACACCTTGGGCAACTCTGGAAAAGGAGAGAGTCCAGCCCCTCTCCAGGAGTTTGGTTCCAGAACCGGTGCTGTGCGTGGCCCAACAATATCTAGTTGGTACCGCTCCACCTCCTGCACCTGCTCCGGCTCCTTTCCCGCCAGCGAGGTAACGTTCCACGTCCCTAGAACCAGTCGGCGATGCCGGGGATTTGTGCACCCAGGACCCCACCTTTGCCTACCAACCGGTTTACAATGCACCCTACCCCAATGACCCTCCCTGCAGGTGGTGGGCCCACAGGGAGGCGGCTCCTCGTTGTCTCTTCGGGCTTGGCCCGGCCAGGCCCCGTGGATCCAACCCTCTGTGTCTGTTTCTGTTCGACATACATTTTGTTCAATGCTAAGCTAACATGTAGTTGAAAGGACCAGGCTATGGACTAATGCAGGTAGTTGCTGTAGTCCGCTGGTTTGCGGGCGTCAAGAGGGGTTCGGCGTCGGAGTCCTGGTGGAGTTCTCTCCTGCCGTGCGTCCCCAGCCTCTACCACAGGAAGAGTGCACAGGTGTCATTAATTGTGTAAAGTTGCACTTGACTATGGCTTCTTGCTGTTGCCCACCTCAACTAAACAGTGAGTCAAATAGATTACCAGGGGTGTGGCCGTTATGTTTTACCGTACGTGTTCGAGTAGAATTGATTCCTTTAGTTATGCAATATTGGGGCATTTGCGGCGTTCGTGATTTGTGACCCCCGAACAAACAGCGCTATCGATGGACCACATGAGCTGTGGTGCATAGAAACTAAAGTCTGCTTGGCCATGCTTGGTTGGAACCATGGCAACACTGAGCAGACCGCTTCCTGATTGCCTGAGAGCTCTAGTGGGCTCATAACACACAAGCAGTTCAGAGATGGATTTTACCCCTACACCATTTAGTGCTTATTAGAAACTATTAGAAATATTTTGAACTCAATTATCAGGCAAATGGGAAGCCAGTATATTGATCGTAGCACTGGAGCAATGCGGTGTGCTTTCATAGTCAGAGTTAAAACTGTAGCAGCAGCGTTCTGGATGAGTAGCAGCTGTCTCACTGCTTTCTTAGAGACCTGTGAAAACGGGATGACAGTCATCAAGCCGAATGTATGGATGGGTTTTTCCAGGTCTTGTTCGGAACCAACCCTATAATTCTTGCTGTTTTGAAGGTGATAGTAGGCTGATTTTGTAATGGTCTCTATGTGGCTATTAATGTTTAGGTCAGAATCCAAAACTACGCCAAGATTTTGCACTTTCTTTTTTGCCTTCATTGAGAAAGATTCAATATGAGCATTTATTTCATGTCTTTCGACTTTGGCACCAACAACAATTACTGCTGTTTGGTCTTTGTTTAGCTGGAAGAAATTGTGGCACATGCAGCCATTGATTTGCTCAATTCAATTGATGAGTGAATCAATAGTCACCTGTTGATAAAGACATTTACATTTGAGTATCATCTGCATAGTTATGGGAGGATATATTGTTGTTTTTCAGGATTTGGAAAAGTGGCAACATATCGACAGAATTGATCCTTGGGGAACCCTGCATGGCAGATTTGCTCAGATACACAGTTACCAATAGACACCAAATAGTATTTGCCTGTTAGGTAGGACTTGAACCAGTGCAGTGCTGTGCCAGATAGTCCTGCCCAGTGTTCCACCCTGTCAGTCAATATGCTATGATTCACTTTATCAAATGCAGCACTGAGATCGAACAAAACAGACATTTTTCCAGAGTCTGTTTATAACAAACGTCTATTTGTCACAATGCCCCTTCTGTGGCTTTCCTGGGTTATTCCGGAATAATGGAGAAGACGGAATCGATTCCAAAGTAAAGCTAGGTTTAATACAACAACAACACTCATTATAGTTGAAAGGACCAGGCTATGGACTAATGCAGGTAGTCACTGTAGTCCGCTGGTTTGCGGGCATCGAGAGGGGTTCGGCGTCGGAGTCCTGGTGGAGTTCTCTCCTGCCGTGCGTCCCCAGCCTCTACCACAGGAAGAGTGCACAGGTGTCATTAAATTGCATTCCGTTAATTGCACTCATTCGCTACAGCTGCGTCGCATTCCAGGCATTTTTAAGCAAATGTCATCGAAATCAGTGACAAGAGCTGACTCAGTGCCGTGATGAGGCTGGACTGAATCCAGAAATGTGTTAAGTTGTCAGAAAACAATTCTTTCAAGGATTGTACTGAGAAACGATCGGTTTGATATAGGCTTGTAATTACTCAAGGTTCTAGATTTCTTTATTGCCATATGTAAGTAGTACAATGGAATGCTCACCATTCACTCTTGCAGTATTTTTCAGCAATTAGTAATACTACCTAGTAAGTACAGTAAAACCTTTTTCTTCTAAATCCAATAATAATCCAAATAAGAAAATTATCCAATGGTGTAACTCCGATAATCCAACAATCGTCTGATAATTGTCCAGTAAAAGTCCAATTATAGTCCATCAGTCCAATGATCAAATGGATCAAATGATAACAGTCCAATAGTCCAGTAGGATAGCTATTTTAGGGGAAAATAGAAAAAAAAAAGACAAAAATAATAGAAAGATTGCAAGCAAAGTAGAGAGTGTCCGACCGCGCTGAAGGAGAAGGTAAGCAATAGTCAATGTATCTCAGCCAGTAGTTCAGTTCTTCTTGCTATATTTCTGCACATAAATTCAGGTTAAAAGGAGGGGGGAGTACAACACCTAAAGTGGCTTTCATCACCAGCCATGTGCCTATATGTTTCCAGAACAGGACCAGAAGAACCGGCAGCTTTGCTGGACTACTCAGCTGTGTGTTGTAGGTCTCAACTCCTCATTAAGTCAGTCATGGACACTTTATCATCCCAGATTCACGAGTCATGGGTTTCACCTGTCCTTATGAGTCACTGTCTCCTCGTGGCATGGTCCTTGTGTGCAATGTTCATTGTGTTCCGTGTATTGAAGCTGCTGCCGTGTCTGTTTATCCTGCTGAGTCATCATTTCTAACTTGATTTCTGTATCCGTTGTTTTGGTTCATATTTAGCATATCCACCACAACACTGTCACAGGTCTCAGAGTTGATCTGGAACAGAAAGTTGTGTGTCAGGTGCTGATGCACCACTTGAGCACACCGGCAAACATTTGGATCGTTAGTTTTATGCTTCACATATTGTGGTTTGTATACCAGCCTTCACTCTGTAGTACTATGAAAAGTTTGTGCACAGTAATTTAATAATGAACATAAAAAGACAATGGTGTTGATGAAAATATTATTTGATTGAGAGCTTTATGATTCAAATGAATTAAAATCAAATTAAAAATGCTTTTCATACAGTTCCGTCTGAACTCTTGGACAGATTATATCATATACAGTATATTTATAAGCTTGTAGTCCCACCTTCATTACAATTCCAAATTAGATGCCAAATGATGCATCTAAATTCAACAAATGTTAACAGTCAACGACCCTTAAACACCACACCTTTTGTGTGTGAATAAACAGCTTCTTGGTGGTGATTAACAGGAAAAGAAAGAAAGGCAACAATTCATGTGACGAATGACAAAGAGTGTGAAAGTAAAAGCCAAAAGCCAAATGCCAAACAAAAGCTGGGCTTTAAAGTCCATGTAGTTATCAGCCAATGTGTCCATTGTTGCTCTCAAACAACTAGCTCCAGTGTGGTGTGTGTGCATGCGCATGCATAGGGCCGCACAGCGTCAGCATCTTAATGTTTGAACCAATCAAGGGAAGCATGTGCATGTGTGGTGGAAGTTTTCCAGGGTCCAAGCAATCATGTTTTTGTCTGTGCCACTCACAAGACGTCTCGTCGTAGCTCTCACTGGACAGATACAATTCCACTGGTGCTTTTGATGATATCTATTCAAGTCTAGAAGAACTCAAGTCAGTGCAATCATTTGCAGCGTGACCTTGTTCTTTCAAAAGTCTTTTGAGTGCGGGCACATCTGCTCCTGGGAAAGACATCGGATGTTGAAAACCGCCTAGAGGCATGAATGACACTGCCAATGATAAGTTGGAGGCATTGTCTTCACATGTTAAGATGTGAATGTGATACCTTTCAATACGCCACATTATCAGAGCTCTATTCTGTACCACAAGCTGTTTCGGTGCAAAATATATCACAAAAGTGAGATGGGGAAGCTTGGTGACTAATGTGAAACCCTTTGATAGGATAGGATAGCGGAGTTCAGCTTCTCCCAGGTAGCAACCCATCGATGGTTTTAAAGCTGTTTTAAAGCCTTTAATCTTGTTTAGTGTATATTGTTTTTGCTATGCGCAATAACAAATTGCCCCTTGGGAATAGTAAAGACTCGAGTTTGAGCCATTGCTGAATAGGTTTCTCTCTTAGAATACTTTAAATTGTAATTCAGTTTTGTAACACAGTAGTCTAGCAGTGAATCTCACATTTAGGGCATTTGGCAGAAAATTGTATCCAAAGCAAATTACAAAGATTACATTTGTTGGAGACAGCAATATATCGCTGTGGTACATAAAGATAAGAATAAAGCAGATTTCAATCATTCATAATTGCAAGGCAAATATTCTGAGTTTCATAATTGCTAGGTTGCCTACATAATCGCTGGGATAGGAGCAGAAGTGCCATTCTGAGTGCATTACCAACATCTAAGAGCATAAAATATGCGAAACAATGGTAAGTACTACTACGTGCCAACACGTAAAAACATG
>OMOU01054063.1:0-10229 GCA_900312585.1 Malacocephalus occidentalis | reverse complement strand
GTGTGCAAGGAACTCGCTGAACTTGCTTTTCTTTCTTCGGCCCAATTTGTACAAACTGGCGATTACTCCTCTCTCAGAGACAGGTCAAGGGGAAGTTCGGGCACAGAGACAGATAATTAAGGAGCTGGTAGGGGTTAGACAGTACAGAGACAGGTCATTTAGGAGCAGACAGGGATTAGACAGTACAGAGACAGGTCATTGAGGAGCAGACAGGGGTTAGGCAGTACATAGACAGGTGATTCAGGAGCAGGCAGGGGTTAGACAGTACAGAGACAGGTCATTAAGGAGCAGACAAGGGTTAGACAGTACAGAGACAGGTCATTAAGGAGCAGGTAGGGGTTAGACAGTACAGAGACAGGTCATTAAGGAGGAGGTAGGGGTTAGACAGTACAGAGACAGGTCATTAAGGAGGAGGTAGGGGTTAGACAGTACAGAGACAGAATATGTGGACATTGGGGATCAAACCCAGTAGTACTCTACACACCCGGGCCACACACATACTATTCTCATACAATATTATTGGACAGGATGATGAGTGTGTGTGGTCAGTAAAGTCTTATATAAATGGCATCTATGTGACGTGGAGACCGGCCAGAGCAGGGTGTGCGAGGCAGGGGAGAGTAGGGAAAGCGAGGCTAGCCCACCGCCCACTCAGCTAGCAGAGGACAGAGGCATGCCAGACACACCCCTCTCTCCTCCACCCTCTCTCTCTCCCCCACCCTCTCTTTCTCTCTCACTCCTACACCCCCTCTCTCTCTCCTACACCCTCTCTCCCTTTCTTCCTCTGTTGTACCCTTACATGCATTGCTAAAGCACAAAAGTAAAATGTGATATGTAAAAGTCAAATGAAAATGTAATAATAAACAGTTTTCATACAACGTAAACGCAAATGTGTTTTGTCAACATCGTCACACTATATAATAATTAATCATACTATTTCCTGAAATTAGATGGGTAAATGGCTAGTTTTACCGATCTCCCTAAACATAATTGACAGTAGGCCTATATGACGATACATCATTGACCCTTTTACATGCATGCACTTTGCATTATTATGTATTACACCACGATTCACCATATGCAAGTTGAGTCTAAGGTGTCCAGTGCTGTGTGACTCTGTGGGGGGAGGAGATCCCAAAGAAACCAGTAGTCCAGCTGTGCAGTTCCAATCAGCGATGTCCAGATGTCCAGTATACTGAAGAAGCCTGATGGCCTAGTGGAACCATTTGAGTTTGGTAGTCTGTGCCTGAATGCTCCACAGCAGCAGCGTGAACAGTCCATAGCCCGGGTGGGTGTAGTCCTCAATGATTTTCTGTGGTTTCCTAAGGCATCGTGTGTGGTAGATGCTTTGCACAGCGGGGAGATGACAGCCAGTAATGTGCTCCGCTGTCTTCACCACCCTCTAGAGGGCCTTGTGATCAGCAGTGGAGCAGCTGCCAAACCAGTCAGCAATTCAGCCAGAGAGGAGTTAGTCAGGGTTTATGCAGAAATGCCAAACTTCTAGACTCTCCTCAGAAAGTAAAGGCGCTATTGGGCAGTTGGTACAGCCAAGTCCGCTTGCGTGAACCAGGTGAGATCATCTTTGATGAACACACCGAGGAACTTGAAGCAGGAGACTTTCTCCACTTCAGCTCTGTCGATGTGTAAGGGGGCATGACCTCTCCCTGTCGCTTCCTGAAGTCCACAATCTTAGTTTTGCAGAGGTTGAGAGAGGTTGTTGCCCTGGCACCATGTTGCCAAGTTCCTGATCACCTCTCTGTAGGTGGTTTCATCATTGTTGGTGATGAGAGCCAGGATGGTGATGTCATCCGCAAACTTAAGGATGGTGTTCAAGCCATGTGTGGCTACTGTACATAATCATATGTGTCCAGGGCATACAGGAGGGAACTGAATACACAGCCCTGAGGGGCTCCGCTGCTCAGGGTCAGTACAGAGGACGTGAGACTTCCCATTCTCACCACCTTGGGGCAGATTCTGACTAGCCACTTGAAGCACCCACTCGAAGCACTTCATGATGATGCAGGTCAGTGCTCCAGGGTGGTAGTCATTCAGGCAGGTGATGGAAGGTTTCTTCAGTGTAGGAATGGTGTAGCAGATGTTGCTAAAGACCCTCCACTTGGTGCGGCAACCCCTTCAATCTCTTCCACCCAGTGATCTCAACCTACCCAGACCTTGATGTGAGAGGGGGAGTCTGGAATTGCCAAACAGCGATTAAGAAAACAGACCATTCTGGCCTACACCGCACACCAGGCTCTCCACTTCATGGCACAAAGAGAGACCTGGATCATCCTGGCAAACACCACCACTCCAGTCGCCCTTTCCACTACCTATTCTTTCTCTCACATCCCCGACCCCCTGGCCATAGTGGGGGAATGGGACTCCTCATCTCTTGTGGGCATTACAGGTAATTTCCTTGTGTGGTCAGGAACACCCGACCACATCGGCACTTGAACTCCATGCTGTGTCTATTACCCTTCCAATCAAGCTCAACATTCTACCAACAACCAGGGCCTGGCAACTTCTTTGACCAGATGGATGCCCTCTTCAGCTGTTTTCCTCAAGGGTTAGGGTGACTTCAACATCCAGCCAGAGAAGTTACAATCACCTGAACGTTTTTTTGCCAAATTCGGCCTGACGCTTACCCCTTCTCCCTCCACCCACAGAGCCAGGAACCAACTCGACCTTGTCTTCAGAATGTCCTGCGGCACTTTGGCACTCTGTTATCCCCCTCCCTGTGTCTGACCACCATTTGGTTGCTTTCTTCCTCCCCCTGAAATCTCCCACCTCCCTCTTCACTACTCCTCAAACCTCACCTCAGAGAGAAACCTTAAAACTCTCTCTCCTTCTACTCTCTCTACAACTGTCCTCTCCTCACTACTACCCCCCCCAACAATTCTTCCTCCTGTCAGGAGAGGAAGCCTCCTCCACTCTGACATCCTCTCTCTCCTCCTCCTTGGACTCGCTCTGTCCACTCACCTCCAGACCAGCACGATAATCTCCTCCCACTCCATGGCTGTCCAAAGCTCTGCGGGCTTGTAGAGCAGAGCTGCGGGAAAATGGAGGAAATATGACTCTACTGATGATCTCTCACTATCTCCACCTCCTCTCATATTTCACCTCTACTGTGTCAGCAGCGAAATCCGCCTTCCCTCCCCTCCTCCCTCAAAGCTGATGACTTTGTCACCTACTTTACAAAGACCTGCTGCTGTCCTCCCTTCACCTACACCCACCCCTGTCAGCCTAACCTGCTTTGCCCCTCTCTCCTCTGAAGAAGTCAACAGGCTTGTGGCATCCAACTATGCCACCACCTGCCCCCTTGACCCCATCCCCCCTTCTTCAAAATATTTTGGGGGCATCCTGCCTTTCCTCACTACCCTAATCAAAACCTCCATCAATTCAAGCCTGTTTCCAATCACCTTCAAGACTGCCACTCCTCAAGAAACCCACCCTTGACACCACTGACATCCAGGAGGGATACTACAGACCTGTATCCCTCCTTTCATTCCTCTTCAAAACCCTAGAATGTGCTGTCTCGACCCAACAATCCTCCTCTCTCTTTCAAAACAACCTTCTAGACCCTCATCAGTCAGGCTTCAAGGCCGCACGCTCCACAGAGACGGCCCTGCTCATGGTAACTGAGTCCCTCCGTGTTGCCAGAGGCCCGTCCGCCTCATCCTTGCTCATCCTTCTTGACCTGTCTTCCGCGTTTGACACAGTGAACCATCAGATCTTCCTCTCCACTCTGGCAGAGCTTGACATTGCTGGATCTGCATTATCCTGGTTCACTTCCTACCTGACAGATCGTCACATGAAATGGCTCCTTGTCCAGACCCTGCACTCTTGACACCTCTAGGCTCTGTAATTACATCCCACAGCTTCTCCTGTCACTGCTACGCAGACGACACCAAACTGTTCCTTTCCTCCCCCCTGACACTAAATGCCTGGCTGACGTCAGCAAATGGATGACTGCCAATCACCTGAAGCTTAACCTAGACTGAGGACATCAAAGTTTCCCCTTCCCCGGATGCGAGGAACCTTGCCATGGTACTGGACGACCAGCTGTGGCGCAATCACCTCTGTGCACCTATCTTTGAGAATTATTCTCTACAACATCCACACATGAAGCAGCACAGATCTTGGTCCAAGCCCTTGTCATCACTCACCTCGACTACTGCAACTCTCTCCTGGCAGGACTACCTGCCTCCGCAATCAAACCCTTACAACCGCATCCAGAATGCAACAGAACGCCTGGTGTTCAGCTTACCAAAATTCTCCCTCCTTGTAACCTCCCTCTTCCGAGACCTCCACAGGCTCCCGGTAATGGCTCGCATTAGATTCAAGACACTGGTACTGGCCTACAAGACAGTCAGTGGAACTACCCCTACCTCCCCCACCAGAGCGCTCTGCTCAACAACTTTGGTTGTTCTGACACCGCAGTGGTGGAATGAGCTCCTGGTTGATGGCAGAGATGCTCACCAGCTTCCACAAGAGAGACACAAGACCCATTTATTGGGGGGGATCCATTACGCTAGGTTTGTTGTCCTCACAGGTCGCAGGATGCCACTGTCGCTCTTCATCTCTCACTCTCTCTCTCTCACGTGCTCTCAATTTCAACTGTTTCTCTCTACTGTATTACAGTTTGGTTTCATTACTAGTGTATTAGTGGTTTTGGTACTAGTGTATTAATGCTTTGGTTCTAGTCTATTAATGGTTTACTAATAGTGTATTAATGGTACAAGTTAATAATGGTTTATATTGACTGGTGGTCCACAGACATGGCGGTGGTGTTGCCCAGGACCCTGGGGGAGCTGCAACTCTACCGGATCCTGCAGAGGGCAAACCTACTCTACTACTACGAAGCCTTCATCCAGCAGGGTGGCGATGATGTCCAGCAGTTGTGTGAGGCGGGGGAGGAGGAGTTCCTGGAGATAATGGCGCTGGTGGGCATGGCCAGCAAGCCGCTGCATGTCAGGCGTCTGCAGAAGGCCCTGAGAGACTGGGTCACCAACCCTGCACTCTTCAACCAGCCCCTCACCTCCCTGCCTGTCTGCAGCATCCCTGTCTACAAGCTCCCAGAGGGCTCACCCACAGGCCCAGGGGCTACCGGAGGGGCGAAGGCCCCCAAGGCCTTGGCCGCCTCCTGCTCTGACCCAGGGAAGCTGGAGGTAGCGCGGGACAAGGTGGGAGGCGGGTCTCCGCTGCAGGGGGGCAGTGAGGCTCGCTTTTGGTCGGGCCACAGCAATGACAGTGAGCATAGTCTGTCCCCCTCAGAACTGGGCTCCCCCTCCTCCCCGCGGGACGGCCTGGAGGCGCTGGACGCAGCCGCTGTCCAGTCAGTGCTGGAGTGTGTAGAACGCATGGCGCCGAGCCTGCCCCGGACCGAGCCGACGGAGGTGAAGGAACAGCTGAAGAACAACAAAAAGCTGGCTAAGATGGTGGGCCACATCTTGGACATGAGCGAGGAGGAGCCGCATCGGGAGGAGGAGATCCGCAAGTACAGTGCCATCTATGGACGCTTCGACTCCAAGAGGAGAGACGGCAAGCAGCTCACCCTGCACGAGGTAGACCCTGCTACCTAATCCACTCACTAACTCATTACCTTGCTAACTTACTCACTACCTAACCCACTGACCAAACAACTCACTACCTTACTAGCTAACCCACTGACTAACCCGCTAACTAACTCACTACCTTAGGGTTAGGGTTACTTACTCATTGCCTAACCCAATGACTAACGCACTGACCTTCTAACTCACTACCTTATTAACTAACTCACTACTTAACTCACTGACTAACCCACTGACGAACCCATTACCTGACTAACATACTCAATACCTAACCCGATGACTAACCCACTAACTAACTCACTACCTTAGGGTTAGGGTTACTTACTCATTGCCTAACCCAATGACTAACCCACTGACCTTCTAACTCACTACCTTATTAACTAACTCACTACTTAACTCACTGACTAACCCACTGACGAACCCATTACCTGACTAACATACTCAATACCTAACCCGCTGACTAACCCACTAACTAACTCACTACCTTACTAACTAATCCACTGACTCACACATTACAGCAAGCAGCTGACTTTGCACATAGTAGACCCTAACTATTTAACTAACTGACTAACCTACTAACCCAACAAACAATTGACTCACACACTAAGTCACCCACTCACTCACCAATTTATGTTCTGGTCTGGCCTGATCTAATCTGTCTGATCTGGTCTGGTCTGTTCTAGTCTAACCTGGTCTGGTCTGTTGTTGTAGCTGACTGTAAACGAAGCAGCGGCCCAGCTGTGCATGCGAGACGCAGCCCTCCTCACTCGCCGGGATGAGCTCTTCGGATTGGCTCGCCAGATCTCTAGGGAGGTCACCTACAAGTACACCTACCGCACCAGCAAGTAAGAAACCTCCCACCAACTAGATACACCTACCACTAGCAAGGTATAGCTACAACAACCACGAGCTAACTAACTAAATTCACCTACCACTAGCTAGCTATAGCTACAACAACCACTAGCTACCCAACTAGATACACCAACCAGAAAGGAGCTGTTAGTTGTACAAAGTGGTTAATTTGTGCTTATTCCCAGAGGTGGGTGGAGAATGAATGAAAAAAAAACATGGAAAATCTTATTTATTTCCATCTGCAATGACCAGAGCAAGATGACTGTAAACTGTCCAACTGTCCAAAATATAAAATTGCAAATGCTTGTCCAATAGAAACAATATAAAATTGCCATTTGCAAATTAAAATATGGCCTAAATCATATCCCTTTAAATTAAACAATACACAATAAAATATTTTTTTAAATCACATAAATTAAGGCAAATTCAGTCACAAGAAACACTATAATCCTTAACTTGCTAAATTGAGTAGTTTCAAAACATTTTCTGTTCGTCTTTTTTATAACAAAGTTTTTAAAACCAGTGCCCCGTAAACAGCACTGTGATTGAATTCTTCCAACATTACTTGGAGTGACAGGTTTAAAAGTCAGTAAATGAGAGACTAGGTGTGTATACAAATGACAAACTGAATGTGTCTTACTGAACACAGTTTTGTGGAACAGTCTAGATAACAACTTCATAGTTTCAAAACATTCTCTTCGTCTTCTGCCTCCTGCCTCCTTCAAATCACCCACTGGTGTTTTCGTCCAGACATATGCTCTGTGCCATGACTGGGGACTTTGATTTTTGAAGCGTCAAACTGTCAAGTTCTGGTGGTAGGTTGGTTGGTTGGTGTGTGTGGGGAAAGGACCCAAGTGCAGGCAGCACGTAACTTAACTTAAATGTTGAATCAATTGCTGGGACAGGCAGGCAGACAGGTAACACATAACATGGGACAAACGCAGCAGGGAGTTAAAAAAATAGACGGACACAAGCATCTGGGAGTGACAGAGCCAATGCAGAGACAGACAGCCTTTTTGGCTGAAGTCTCTCTGAATGAAACAATGTGCATTGAATAACAACGAGCAGAATGTAAAAAGTAGAATGTTGCAGAATATAATGGAGTAAAAGTAACAATTCTGTTTCACAAATATACTTGAGAAAAGTATGTTGCATTAAAACAAGTACAATTTATTCAAAAAGCTTCAATGTAACTACTCACCTCTGCTTATAGCACAACATTGTTGCATACTTCATTCTGGTTGGTGAATAACTTTCCATGGGTGTGTATTGTTTTTCAATAAAGGGACACCTCTGCCTTTTAACAGTTCTGAATCAATGTACTACATATACATAAGTATAAGTGCTACATGTACATGTAGCAGGCGAAGCCGTACATGTTGTGGTTTATGTGGTTTATTCCTTACTGGTTGTGTTGTGGTTTAGGTCGCGCTGTGGAGACAGAGAAGAACCCTCCCCCAAACGCATTAAAACAGAGGTAAGATCCATTCATTCACTCTCAACAACCTCACACATTTTTCTCACTCATTCACTACCTCAATCTCTCATTCACTTGCTACCTCACGACTCAACAACCTCACTTCTTACCTCACTACTGCATTCACTCACCATCTCACAACCTCACTCACTAACATCCTCCACCTCTCTACCACCTATATTCTCCTCTGTGGTCAACAAGGTGTTGACCACAGTGTCCTCCTGTCCTGAACCAGGGCTGGGAATCTCAATCACAAAGTGTGTTTTGTGTGTATTGAAGACCAGAGCTCCAGGGTGTGAGTAAGGAAGACAATAGCCTCAGTGAGAGTGTTTCGCTGGACTTCGGGGTCAGCTGTGTCCCCTTGGCTCACAACGATTCAAAACATGTGTGGGACTCCAGCTATCCATAGGCTGTATAAGCCATCGCCTAGGGAGCATCAACCATCCATAGGCTGTATAGGTCATCGCTTAGGGGGCATCAACCATCCATAGGCTGTATAGGCTGTCGCCTAGGGGGCATCAACCATCCATAGGCCGCATAGGCCGTTGCTTAGGGGGTGTCAACCATTCATAGGCCGCATAGGTCGTGGCCTAGGGCGGTGTCAACCATCCATAGGCCGCATAGGTCGTAGCCTAGGGGGGCGTCAACCATCCATAGGCCGCATAGGTCGTGGCCTAGGGGGGCATCAACCATTGTTAAGGGTTGCCAAGCCAAGAAAAAAAGGACCATGGACCTTTAATAATATCCTGAACAAATTGTTTGGTACCAGTCCGTCCCTGTCGGACTTCATAAATCACAACGGGAATTACATTAACAGAAAAGTGTATTTATAATCTGAGTATTTGACATTTAGACAGAAATTTAAAATGGCATAGGAGATTTGAGAACAGCATGTGGGTTTAAATGTAATGTTTTTTACTGTGGACTTTGTGCACACATTTTTGTTGAGCAGCAAAAGCTACAACCGGCCCTGCTTTTGCAGACTGTTAGCCGTAGTCTGGTGGGCTAATGCAGCCTGCTAGCCATAGCCTGGTGGGCTACTGTAGCCTGTTAGCTGTAGCCTGATGGGCTCATCTAGCCTATTAGCCGAAGCCTGGTTGGCTAATGCAGCCTGTTAGCCGTAGCCTGGTGGGATAATGCAGCCTGCTAGCTGTAGCCTGGTGGGCTAGCCATAGCATATAGCATTAGCTTCTGGGAACATGAAACAAGCATCTAATTATTCCAATTCTTGTTAAACATTATCACAATTAATATATTATTCAAAACCAACTGCTCCATGAATTCCATGAATTCAACTAATTCTATGAATTAGTACTTTAGTAGTTGTTAATTAATAATGTACTTGGAGTCTGGATCTGAACCAATTATCTTCTGAACTGTTCAGCATCTGGCCAATCAGCCATCAGCCATGTGATCAGCTGACCCATGTTGCGTTTCTCTGTCACAGGAGAACTTGTTTGACCTGCAGGAGGCGCTGCAGGCCATCCACATGAGGCAGGAAATGCTGCGTGAACAGCTGGCTTCTGCCAAGTCCAAAGGGGAGGAGACTGTGGGACGGAACCTGCAGGTGATTGGTCAATTTCTCATTCACAATAATGCCCGCACCTTTCCAAGTCACTTCAAACTGTTGCTGTCAGATCGAGCAAGGCACGAGCACTGCAGGGTTAGGGGTATGATTCCCTGTGTAGCTCAGTAGATAGAGCAAGACTCAACACTGCAGGGTTACGGGTTCCCTAGGTAGAGCAAGTCTGATTTCATGAATTACAAAGGCAATGAAATTAACATTATGTATATTCATGCATAATAACACAATTACCCAAACATTTTAGACAGGAATCAATATATATATATATATATACATACAATCTGCAGTTTCATAAGTAAATAATACAAATATTTTATATATACAACATAGATATATAAACATATAATAAAGTATCTATATGTATAGATCCAACTCAAGCCTCAACTCAAACCAGATTGAGCTTTATTCATGTATATTTTATATAATATATAATACTGTATTTATATATACTGTTTTATATATTATGTGTAGATGCAGCTGGAGCGTCTGCTAGCCCGCCAGATGGAGATCCTGCAGGATGCAGCCGTGCAGGAGCGGCTGCAGGCTCTTGATTGGAGGATCCCTCCCGCCGCCCTCAAGTACCTCAGCGACACCCACGTCACCAACGGCAACGCAGCCCCCGACAACGGCCGCGAGATCCAAGGTACCGCCGCAACCTTTAACCTCTTTCACCTCCGCTCGCCTCCCTCTATCTTTCAGCGCCAACACTCTCTCTCGTTCTCCTTCTCTCTCATGCGCAATGCTCTCT
>OMOU01054046.1:0-10297 GCA_900312585.1 Malacocephalus occidentalis | reverse complement strand
GTGTGCGCAATAGGACGCTTGTCTGCAGACACCGAAGATAGATCTCTTTTTGTCTCATCAGGCCAGCAGAAAAAAGTTTCAGAAGCACCACCAAGGCAATGACCTGGAATGGCCCGATGTGGACTCCTGCAGGCCCACTGACTGAAAGGGATGCATTGATACTTTTAAATAATACCGTGCAAGGTTTGATAGCTCAGACAGCTCAGGCAGTACTTACGGCCACACTTGTGGCCGTAAGTACTGCTAAGTGTGTTGTAAGGTAGAAATCGATGAAGAAATTAATCATCGGTAAGATTCCCATATTTAACCTACCTGAAACAAACTCTCTGGTTCATCAGCCCAAAAACGGCATCTCCATTATGCATGATATTCAATGAGACGGCAAGTCTCTGGCCACTAATGGAAGACCAGTAGGCAGCCCGCGAGAGAGAAAGAGAGAGAGAGAGAGAGAGCCGCCAAGTACATTTGCACAAGCTTAGTTCTATATTTGTTGCCTTCGGCCCACAATCCATCACATTCACAATACTGCTCATCTGCCCCAACACTAACTCATTTATCCTTCCCCTGGAATGCCGTGACATCACTAGGGAAGGAGGCTGCTGGGGACGAACAATAGGCCGACAGAGGCCAGAGACTTCAAATGGGTCTCAACTTGTCCACTATACAAATACGACGACTGTAAATCACAACGGCGACTGGCAAATGTATCGCGTTATTAAACCTCATCATTTGTATTTGTGATACACTCGGCGATATTGTGGCCGTGAGGCACCAGGAACAAGAGACAGCGGCTGGACAGCCGACGTCTTGACATAACTCACACATTCGACAAAAACACCCGCAAATGCAGAAGTAGTTTCTTTCTCGTCATTAATTCGATAGCCATGCGACACGGCAATCACTTTACCATGGCACGCTCTGCTAAAAGGAGTCAGACGAGTAGGCTAGACCACTTCACCGTCTGCACGTATTCAGGCTATCTATCCATCAATCTACCTACACGCCCAGAAATCAGCCCACTCAAACGCAGCCAGTTTGATGACTCCACATCTGTTTAACATCTTCCATGACATATTAAAGGGTACGCCTTGCTGACAGGAGATGACATACCTTGCCTACTAAATGGAACACACACACACGGCTGACAAGTATAGCATAATTCCAGCATATATGCATTGGATGACATTGCCTATATTGTGACTCAGCAGAATAAAACCACGAGGAACCGTTTTACCTGTTGCTATGGTGCCAGCAGTCAGACACAGTTCTCAAAATACAAATAAACATGGAAAATGAAGGCGGTGAGGGAAAACATCACAAGCCACTCCATTTTGATAGGATATAACAGAGGCTTTAACTACAGAACAGAAACAAGCAAAGACATAACATGTGTGTGTGTGTGTGTGTGTGTGTGTGTGTGTGTCTTCTTTTTCACAATCATGTCAAGTATTTATTTCAGATAAGCCAGGTAGACAAACAGCTTGACTGATAATCTAGTAATGCAGCTATTGATGTTGTGTGCATTAGCTTGTGAATGATTGACATGACATAGCTCAACAACACTGAAGAAACCATCACAATGAGATTATGCTCATGATGTCATCGCCAGCTGGGGGTAGGGGTGTTATAACAATGTCATGCAAATAATTACAATTAGAAAAAAGAGGCAATATGAAATATAGAAACAGAACAGGGCAATATGTTAAAATATGAATAAAAGGTAGGCTTGATTACCAATGTTACCAATGTTCCTTGGTCCTACCACATATAGCACACTACCACAATATTTCTGACATGCTTATGTTGAGCTGAAGTCATCAACAAGGCATTCACACATTGTCCAATTCTACAGTGACATTAACGTAGTGTGACAACTTACTTGTCAAATATCAGTTCTGGGTGGCCTAATGAAAGACGCCTTAGCCTGTGGACAGTTTGACATTGGGTCCTAATTCAAATCCTAACGAGGATAGGAGGATTTAGGCAAACTATCCGAGCCACTGAGAGGGGCTGCGTTGGCTGCACCACCAGTGGGCCGACGTCAAATGAAAGGACCCGTCTGGAACGCGTTCATCAATATTTTAGCAGCGTAATTCTACACACAGCGAGGGCCCACGAATACAAACGCAACATGTACGACGTGCCTGTTGATCGTGTACTTCTCTCCCATCAAATACCCTATGAAGTATCCGAGCATAGCACGGTTGCTGTGCCGACTACGTACGCGGTCGTCTTTAAGCGGGGCGGATTGGTGTGCTCGCCGCAAAGGCTGGCAGGGCGATTGGCTGCATGTGGATTTATAAACCGAGATTAGCTCGATCTACAATCATAAAGAATAGCCCACTGGATAAAAGAGATGAATAGAGATGAATAGAGATGAAAGTAAGGGCAGCAGCAGCAGCCTGATATAAAGCCACAGAGGCGGCTACCTGGTGTGTTTTTAATCATGATAAGGCTCGACGGCTCGTGACCCGAGTTTGAAAGAGCAACTCAATAATAATGAAGGAAAGGACACCCAACTTTTTTCTTTATTTTTACCATCAGTACCATTTTCCAGGGTGGCACCCCCATGCGTGCCAGCCGTCCATGTAAAGCTATGGAAATGATAGCCTGTAGCCTCACGACGGACGGCAGCTCTTTATCTATATTCTTGATCAGCGGTCAAGTGAATCAGTGGACAGTAGGGAATAGCACGTACTAGCATGTCCACGGGTGGGGAGACAAAACAAGGCGACCTACCTGGAGTGTTGTTGTTACTCTCGTGTACAACCAGTCAGCCCGCCGGGGAGGCTGAGTTAGCAGGCGAACAGAACTCTTCTGCCGAGGAATATAACAGGTGGAGGCTGCTAACTAACGTCACCCGACGCTTTAATGTCGCGCGGTTTTCCCCCTTTTTTTTGCCGAAGCTAACACTTAAATCCAGGCGAACGGAATTAAAAACGTAACGTGTGGGGAAAAAAAAAATAAAAAAAAAATTCCTTCACAAAGAAAGAAGAGCCAGGGCTTATTATTCACGCCACTGGCCACCCGGTTTAACAACTTAGCTCCAGAAGATCCGTCCGCCTTCACCCCTCCTCCTCCTCTGACGTACTTGTTCGGGGCGTGGCTATGCGACGTCGGAACAGCCGTAGACTAGAAGAACACGCCCTCCCCCACCCCCGCCGCAAGGAGCTGCCAACGGTCGGTTCTGTTTGTACAAAATGTCTTTTCGTCTTTTATGTATTATTCATTATATTTCTTTATTATTCTATACTTTTTTATTATTATTATTATTAGTCCCCTGGCGTAGTTATTCTAATTTGTATACATACGATGTCGTCTAGCTGTTGTATACTTGTTGAACAACAACAACATAAAAAATATATATTATCACGGATGCATAACAACGTGTTATTGTGCTATGGGTATGAGAGCGTCATCACAAGTCGCCGCACACTGCTCGTGTAGCCATCTTGTAAAACCGTAGCTCCGTTCACTAGCCGCCAGCGCTACTGGCGCGGCGCGTCCCAGTGACGTCACACGTTTGACATTGGCGTCGGGAGCGCGAGGGTACTAGGTTCGTTTGACACGCGCGCCGGTTTGTTTGATACGTAAACGTATCGCGCTTGACGAACCGGTATATCACGCCGCCGTGTTACTCGCTGTTCGCATCACTAGACGGCAGTACATGTTTACTGGGTTGAATTGTACGATCCACGTCTGTGTCTGCGGTGGCTAATCGCTACCAATACTAATTGTGGGCGTTCTTCTCGTTATCTACGACAACTTGACCCGCGGGTTGTATTGTTATGGCTGTTCTACCTCACCTCGCGAAAGCAACACGCAACGTGCTGCGGCTCGACGCGACGTCATTCGCCCAACAGAGCGCTTTCAGGTGAGCGTATAAGTCACGACGATAGCTTTCATGACGTAAGTATACGTCATGTTGTTTATACGCAATGACGTCATTTTGCCTCGCAGCGTGTCGGCGGCCGCCGCCGCCATCCAGAAGCTGACCCGGGTGCGCGTGGTGGACAACAGCCCGCTGGGCAACACGCCGCACCACCGCGCGCCGCGGGTCATCCATGTGTACACCAAGAGCGGCGTGGGCAAGGTGGGCGACCGGGTGCTGCTGGCCATCCAGGGGCAGAAGAAGAAGGCGCTCATCGTCGGACACAAGATGCACGGGAAGCCCATGACCGCACGCTTCGACTCGAATAACGTTATCCTCATCGAGGATAACGGCAACCCGACCGGGACCAGGATCAGGGTCCCTGTCCCCACTCACCTCCGGAAGATGGAGGGAGACAACTCCAAAGTGTTGGCGATCGCCAGCACGTTTGTGTAGTAAATTCACCCCGCGGGTCATCTTCGTCCATTCTTCCTCATTCTATTGCTGTATAACTTGTTTTGTCTGTATTCTGGTTGTCACCACAAACACATCAGTGTGTCGACCTGACTCATTTTGTATTTATAATATAAATGCTCTTTATTCTGGTCACTGGCCCATGCCTTCTTGAGAATAGACAACTTTCATGAATATTGATGTTTATTGTTTTCAAGGCACACAATACACACAAACAGGGCTTTCATACCTCAACAGTGGCAATACATTCAACCTTTATTTCAGGGTTAAGGCTGTGTGGGAGAGTCTAAACGTGATCCATGACTAGCATACTAACCTGTTGACACTCGTGATATTTTAATATCCAGGCAAGGGAAATAAAATGCTTAAAAAGGATACAGTAAGTCCCCATACAGTGTCTCTACTGCCATCTACTGTTTACGTCCTGCAACAACGAAGTCGTTTGGCTAAATATCTATTAAATATTTACATTGATGAAAAACACACACACACAACTTTCAGATTATGTTACCAAGTGTGGAGTAAAACAAAACATTTGTGGAGTGATGCAAGTGGTTTAAAAGACATGCAGAAGTACAGACAGCATGGAACATTCAAGTCAGCCAATATAAAACTGCCTTGGCACACTCAAATGTTTCAGTGAACAATGTGAAATGCTTTGACCCATCCTATTTATATGAAGAAACAAATGCAAGTGCAGCCTCATAGACCCGCCTTATGGTCCAGTTGTGCATAGTTACGAAGGTACAGGCAAAATGTGTTTAGCATTGTTAGACCTCATGTTCAAATACCGTTCAGTGTTATGTTTGCTAGTAGTACAGCTACATATGGGAGTGGATATGCAGGAAGGCTAGTTTAGTTAAGAAGCTGATTACGGCGTTTGGCAGGGCACTGTTGGCTTGATGTCCCTCTGCAAGGCGGGTCCTCATCAACCACACATGGTGATGTACAGCCACTGCAAGGTCAACCAAGAGGAGAGTGCGTAAGGCAGACAGAAACGTTTCTCACATTTGTTTACAGTGACCTGGAGTACAGACGTTACCTCTGTAATGTTCAGTTCAGCTACTCCTTCATCGTTCTTATTTAGCTCCTGGAAAGATCCTGTGGAATATAATTCAAAGTAAATGAGAAAATGTTTTGAGCAGTGATACCATTTTGGTAACGGCTTTCCCCCTAAAGGAAATTAATTCCAAAGTACTCACTAAACATTGCCTCAAGCTTGACCAAGCAGCAAATGAAGTTGTCAAAGTCAATAGTTTCGTTGTCAGCATACCGCGCTACCAAAACCTGGTTCAGTTTGTTGTTCAGTTTAAAACCTAAACAGAGGTAAAAGGTCAACGGCATGGAGGTTGCATCGTGTAAACATCCTGTATGTTTGAGGCGTCTCGTGTATCACCTGCTGCCTCCACAGCCATGCGCATTTCGTACGAGCTCATGGCCCCGGACTTGTCCAGATCGAATTGTCTGAAGATCACCTGCAGGCAAAAGGAAAACTCAATGCAGAGGCAGACAAAACTCTGAGTCGACGTGTTGAAAACCTAAAATAGCAACACAATCGTTACCAGCCACTTGCGAATCTTGTTCCACAAAAGCTGGAACTCCACGAGACCCAGACGAGCGCTTCCATCTTTCTGTTGATTATGTCAAGGAAATTAACTCAAGGACAGCACAATCGCTGCCACTAACACAGGCCTGTAAATATACTGTGCATTTTCATATTTACACTTCATAGAGTGTTGAAAGAGTGAGACAACAATATGTCGCTGACGGTACATAAAGATTAGGATGGAACAGGTTTCAAGCATTCATAATTGCTAGGTTGACAGCAAAATAGGATAGGATAAGAACTGGCTTGGATAAAAACAGTTAGGACAAGAAACGCAAGATAGCTAGGGTAGGATGCTAATGCTACATAAGTTGAATCTAATAATGCTATTGTCACCGCCTGGAGTCACTTTTGAATTGTACAAGATCAATTTAAATTGACTAAGACTGTTGGGTAGTAAGTCATATTTCTCTCCAGACACATTCTGGTGTATAGAGACACGAAGCATTTAACCTTAGAAGAAAAGTCTCAATAATATTGAAAGGATACATCCATTAGATTCACCATGGTCCTGCAGGACTCCATACTGAAGCCATCAGTCTCCAAATCTTGGTCTGAAATCACAAAACAAAACTCACACTGAGGCATCCTGGGACAATACGTGATTTTTCATGGAACAATAAAGAAAGAAACCACGGCGGGTTGGCAGTTGTTCGATTCCTGGTTTGTAATCTTAACTTACGTCGACACACCACACGGTTCAGAATGGTCCTGAGCTCGCGAATAGAAATCTCCATGTCCTATTGTCAAAAGGAGAAGGTTGTGTGATAGTATAGAACACACGTGTCAAACTCAAGGCCAGCGGGCCCAGGATGAAATTGAGTTTGACACCCCTGGTATAGAAGATGACCCTGAAGTGTTTTGTTGAACTCATCTGGACACAGGTTAGTCGAAAACCTACCTCACCCGCCAGTTGGGCAAACATGGACTTGAAGCTGTCGTCAATGTCATCTTCAGACACATCAGCCTGGAAAAAATAAATACACTTAAATACAATTAAAGTACAGTCTTACAAATAATACAGTTTAAAATCACACTATGCAGCAATTTGCCAACCTACCTCATCTTCCAAATCAGCTGAAATGTCATCATCTAGTTCTCTACAATGAGGGCAAAAAATATGTTAATTTGTGCAAACTCCCAATGTCCAACAATGCAATGAAAATGAAAACCCACTCTGTCTCAGACTGCTTCTCAGTGAAGACTCTGAGGACAAAGTCGGCCTCTTTATTGGCCTCGAAGGTGGACGGGACGATGAGGTACTCCCCCGGGGGCAGGCGGAGGCGGGTGCTCACTTCCCGGAGGTTGATAAAGGTCTCGGAGCGGGCGCAGGAGGAGTGCGTCAGGAAAAACTGCTTCTTCAAGTGGACATTCTGGCAGCCCCTGAACTGAGGCGCAAGGAAGAGTCCAACATTGGAGGGGGAATCACTCTCAGGCACACTTTTTAATTGTTTGATCGGTAGATTTAGAAAAAAAAAAAGTACTACATCTTAAATGATGATTTTGGTTCAAATATTGCGGTGGATTTTTGAAAGGGGGGGCGGTACCTCCTCTGGTATCTGTGAAAAACAAAAAAAACGAACAGGAGAAACAAAATGAACACATCTCAACAGCATCCGGTTGAAATATACTCCAACGGCGCCCAACGTCATCTCCGCTCACCTCATACACGGCAAAGCCAATGGTGTGCATGTCCTGGCCCTGGCGACGGACGCGGCGACGGTCCTTCTGCATGAGGGCCACCAGGAAGCTGCAGGCCACCTCGTCGTCCTCTGGGTCGTCATCTTCCTCCAGCAGAGTGATCTTGTACTGGGGGTTGATCCAAAAGGTGTCTGTGCACATTCGGTGGCACGGGTCAGAATTCTCACAGCTGAAGATTTTCTGGGAATACAACTCCGAATGGGAGAGTCATTAAATCCACTCGTTTGTTCATGACGTGACTCACTGGGGTTGTTCCTGCAGCCTCCAGCAGAGCTCCCTCTTCTCCACCCACCGTGGAACTTGACCGTGTTCCAGTGGCTGAGGCCGTCATCGCTCAGGGCGTCCGGAGTCAAATTACAGATCTCCAACCGGGAGAACTGCCTCAAGAACTCATTGAAGGACATCCTGCGTGATGAGAATCATTCAGAACCCATCACCTGACACACCCCGGAACACAGCATGGGCAGCCTGAGTGGAGCCAAGATGGGACCTCCATACCAGAATTCCCCGTCTTCCATTTGGCAATGCAGGTCTTCTCGCTCGGAGGCATCGATTTCGTCCCATTCCGCAGAGCTGAAGTGAGAGAAAAGAGAGTCTTTTATTTTGAGATAATGTTGCAGTAGGAACATATCTAGCAACACAAAGGGAATAGATAAGGGGAGGACAATGTAGTCGCTAGGGTGATTGGAGTCCAAAAGATAGGAGATAGGTCCAGGTTGGAGTCTTTCAACGATGACAATGACATGCATGCTGAATTGACTAGAAATAAAATAAATAAATAAGACAAAACGACAGTACACTGAAGAAGGACGAGTAAAGAAACAGAGTGAAGAAGCAATGGTCTTCGTGGCTGCCCTGCACAGACCAGACCATCATCACCGCCTCCTCCTACCTGAGGCCACTAGTTAGGCATTACCTAGCCTATTTACACTCTTATAGTTTGAATGACAATAAAACAAACTTGAACTTGAGTGTTTGAACAGGAAGGGTTGTGTTGAGGAACAGTTACTTGTCACTCCAGGCTCCGGTCCACTCCACCTGGCCCCAGGGGTTACGCACACGGATCAACCTCTCCATGCGGCCACGGTAGTCCACCTGAGGACCACAGGAGGAGAGAGTGTGTGGCTCAGTGTCAGGCTCAGACTAAAGCACGCCTTAACACACACACACACACACACACACACACCTGCTTCAGACCAGTCAGGGAGTAGGCGTGGCCTTTCACAAGCTTCTTGAACGTAACCGCCTCCATGTCAAAAGCGCTGGAGATCTGTAATGACATCAAACATTAAGCTTCGTCTCAGTAAGAGCATATGTCTCAGTGATGAATTGCTTCAAAGGGAATCGAGTTGGCCTAATCCTTTTTTATTTTTTTATTTTAAAGATGGAAAACATCGATCGGAGCCGAGTCTAGGGTGCGCGGCAGAAGCGCTGCTGTTGCTACGCACGTCGATGGAGCAGCCCAGCAGGGAGCCTCTCTCCAGGGCTTTGCTGATGATGCGGTACAGGTCCTTGGGAGCGCTGCGCAGCTCGTACATCTCCGACACGCCCCCGGTGAAGTCCTCGAACCCCTCCGTCGTACTTCCTCCCGAGAGAGCCTCGTAAGAGCCGTTGAGCCTGTCGGCAAAAACCGACCCGTGGACAAAACACTCACAAGTCCACGCAGAACTCCATTACCCATCAGCACTCCTTCGTGGACATTCAAATGTGGAATTCATGACATGCAAGTAGTCAAGCAATACACAGTGGAGCTGAATAATTTAGCCGGCCCCTTTTACAAAATACTTACTTTGCATACGCCTTCTCCAGCAAAGCACTCCAGAATTCATTCCCCTCCGCCGAGTGGACAAACATTATCTCCCCGTCTTTGACGGGCAACCGGTCATCGATCACCACGTCCACCCATTCGCCAAACTGCCAGAACTGCAAAGTCAAAGTGAGAAGAAGGAATGGGGATGGGATGGGTTTCAAACACTCCTGTAGATGTCGATACCCACTCCTTGGAAGGGGCAGGGGGTGCATCATCTGCAGGAGGCGTAACGAACCTGGAAGTGGAAGATCCCGGCGTAGTCTTCCTGGAAGGACTGGCCGTGCGGGACGACCTGATGGAGGAGCTTCTCGTTGAGGGTCAGGGAGGCGATGGCGGCCAGCAGCCAGCAATCGCCTGGAAAGGGAGATCTTTTAGTTCCACGCGGCTTGAGAGGATAACTCAATCCATACTGTCGGGATCAACAAAACACTTGAAGACTGAAATAACGTAATGCATTTTATTTATATCTATATCGATATAGATATAGGTATACGCGCACAACCTTTCGGGTCATCTATCTAAAGGATCATGTTGTCAGAGTGGTGTCACGGTGTGGAGGGCGAAGGTCGCAGACACAACACACACAACACACACAACACACACAACACACACAGCACACACAACACACACAGCACACACAACACACACAACACACACAGCACACACAGCACACACAACACACACAACACACACACTTTCATGACTTGGTCAAGCCGGCCTGTATGGCCCTTTATGTGTCTGTTTGGCCTCCAGTATTGCTGCTGCTTGCAGCTTTTACTCTAGAACCACTCACCCAAACAATCTCACACTCAACACTGCACTTCCCTGGGTCCTC
>OMOU01054045.1:0-10454 GCA_900312585.1 Malacocephalus occidentalis | reverse complement strand
ACTGATAGTGTTAATGATAGATGGTGATACTGATAGTGTTAATAGATGGTGACACTGATAGTGTTAATAGATAGTGATAGTGATACTGATAGTGTTAATGATAGATGGTGATACTGATAGTGTTAATAGATAGTGATACTGATAGTGTTAATAGATAGATGGTGATACTGATAGTGTTAATAGATAGTGATACTGATAGTGTTAATAGATAGTGATACTGATAGTGTTAATAGATAGATGGTGATACTGATAGTGTTAATACAGAGTGATACTGATAGTGTTAATACAGAGTGATACTGATAGTGTTAATAGATAGATGGTGATACTGATAGTGTTAATAGATAGTGATAGTGATACTGATAGTGTTAATGATAGATGGTGATACTGATAGTGTTAATAGATGGTGACACTGATAGTGTTAATAGATAGTGATACTGATAGTGTTAATAAGTAGATGGTGATACTGATAGTGATAATACAGAGTGATACTGATAGTGTTAATAGATAGTGATACAAATAGTGTTAATGATAGATGGTGATACTGATAGTGTTAATAGGTAGTGATACTAATAGTGTTAATGATAGATGGTGATACTGATAGTGTTAATAGATGGTGACACTGATAGTGTTAATAGATCGTGATACTGATAGTGTTAATGATAGATGATGATACTGATAGTGTTAATAGATCTTGAGACTGATAGTGTTAATAGATAGATAGTGGTAGTGATAAGTGTAACTGCTGTGTTAATCACTACAAGCATATGTTGTCTGATTATGTCACAATCTGCATCTGCCCTGAAGTCTCTTTGTTTTGGACTCACGGCTGGGCGTTATCATCCCTGTCTCCACCTTCCCCATTTGTCTTAGTTTGTTTACTTCCGGGTGTGTTTTCTGTGTGTTTTATGTTTCACTAATTATTTTGTCTATCTGCCATTTTGGCTTCAGGTGTTGTCACTTTCTCGTTACTTCCCTGTTTAAGTCTGCCCCAGTCCTGTGTTGTTGGTCAGATCCTACCTGTCATCATGTTCAGTGTCTGTAAGTACCTGTATCCTGTGACCTTGTTACATGTTTCCTGTGTACCTGTTCACCTGCCTGCCTGTCCCAGCATTTTTTTAATGAAAACATTTTGAGTTAAACACGCCGCCTGCACTTGGGTCTTTTCCCCACCTACACTGCCAACCAGCAACGCTCAACATAGATCATGACAAATGAACACAATCACTTGTTTAGTGGTTATTTGTTAACATCCCTAAAGCTTATGGTTATAGTAGTGTTGCAATTAGACTGATTTCGCTCTCCTGACATGGAATGATAATGAACAGAAGAACAAACTCACAGGAAGAAGTCTTCCTCTTCATCCGAGTCCTCCTCCAACAGGTTCCTCTGCAAAACAAAGATGCCAAAGTTAGTCCCCAGGCCATGCTGACACCTGAGAACAGAAGCCATTAGCATGAGTTGCTGCCAACTCAGAGCTCTGATTGGCTGCCCAGCTAGGATGCGTTCAGAGCCCAGCTCAGATAGTAGGTGGTCAAACTGTAAAGCCTGGCCACTCCATGGCCAACACCATTTCATCTATTCATGCACCCAGCAGCGTTGTGGCCAGTCATTCAAATGAATGGCATGGCAGGACGCCAAGCAGTGCCCATGTGAACTGCTGCTCCTAAAGTAAACCTGAGATGAAAACAGTACATTTGTAAGTGAGATCCACTATGTTCTGGACCCTGGACAAACCCTGGACACGGGTTTGGTGCAGAATATGCATCTGCTATATGCTACATGCATACTGACGATGCAAGATATAAGACTGCTGGCAGCCCTTCTGCACAACGTTGATATGGAGTGCAGGCCACTGTCCTAGTATTTGGATGCAGATAAAACACACGCCCCTTCGGCACTGATGAAAGGAAGGAAAAAGAGAAAAAGGGGGAAGTTTAAAAAGGGGCCATCTCACATGATATAAGCACCCTGTAATCACTACCAGATCACAACCTTTTATGCCTTCAGTCGGGGTGTAAAAATACTGCTCTGAAATGGTATTGGGCGGTAGACCTTTCCCCTAACCTCTTTCAGGTGGGGAATTGGACCTGAACCAGCGACACGGTCTGCTTTTCATTGTGGGGGGAGCTTTGACTCTCAGGTCTTTATCTTTTCAGAACGTGTCAATAAACGTCAGAGTAGGATCTACAGTCCAGTGGCCATGTGGGGAGTTGAAGGATACTTGTTGACTTGACATGCTCGAGGAGTGTTTCACAATGTCCTCCTTGTACAGACTTGTAGTGATGGAGAGCGCTCATTTACTGATGGCAGGGTGTTCAAACTCATGGCCTAGGGGCCAGAACCAGCCCTCGGACCCAATGAATCTGGCCCGCAACAAGATGTCAAATGTGAGTGTAATCCGGCCTGGATGTTTATTTATTTATTACTACTTTTTAAAATTATTCTTTTCTAGTTTCCTCAAAACAAACAAATTCAACAATCACCCCTAATACAAATAAAAGAAATATGTGACCTTTCAGTTAAGTATTCCCAACAGTGAAGTTTCTCCTGCTCACAATTATTGTCAATTATCGCTTACATCTGGCACCAGAATATACTTTTGGGCGAGGGTTGTCCAAAACCCTAATTCAAACAAGACACACAAGGCTGTTGCTTCGGTCAGTAGAACTCATCGCTGCGATGAAGTCGACCATCAAATATAATTGATGATTAAGCAACAGTGAGCCAGAGGGGAAACACTGCACATGTGTGATTAAACAAACCTCAGAATATGAAGGCTCATATTCTACCTACTCAACTCTGCACAAATGTTTGCTTTACAAAAAGGGAAACTGGGTTACAAACCCATACAAGACCAATACACTGTGGTGACCAAAGCAGCAATATCGTTCTCTGACATATTTACTGATTTTAGTGTCTTCCATTTTTAAAAGATTTCAAATGTTTCCACAGTAACACAGGTCAGGTTCTTGGATTAGACCTGGGTGGAATCTTGCAAATGTATATATTAATTGAATGGGGAATAAACACCCAGGTGCTAAGTCTCTCTCTCTCTCCGTGGGAAGAATGGTAGCTATTATCCTCGTTGAGGCAATGGAAAAGGAACAATCAACAATCAATGTGCAGGCTGGGGGGCTTGAGTGTGTTTGTTGTGCATGAGACCCTTTGATGTTTGATTTCCCGGCAACAGTAAACAGTGCATTAGAGTGCCAGAGCCAGGCAACACAGGAACAATGGGATGGGATAGGATTGGGGGAAAAGCTGGATGGAAGACGGGCATTTTGCAGCTGGGTGGATTGGATCTGGATTGTGTTAGCTGAATGTAGCCTTTCCTAATTTTAAATTGTCCTTATCAGGGCTCCAGACTAACGTTTGACCCTAACATCTTTCATCTAGTGGCAATAGCACATCATCCAGTGGCACAAAAACTGGGTGACTGCATCTCAGCTACTTTTGCTGTATTTTCTGTTAATCAAATATTTGGCATAGCATGACAATCAACCAAATTAAAAGTGCTCTTGTTTAAAGTGTAGAGGTTAATAACTTTACAGGAGATGGCCAGAAGCCCCAGGGTGTGCAGATGGCCGACCCCCTCATCATCTGGCCGTCGTTATCATTTATGTTCTGCTACTTTGCACGGGAGACAGCCGTATGCTATACCAAGCCAGACAGAGAAAGATCATCATAGTATCATAGAAACAAAACTTCTGAGCTAAAATGTACACAATGTAGTATTTACACTACACACAGGATACTACTAGTATGAAGTTAAAGTGAACGTAAATAATGATTTAGGTTAACAGGGGTTAGGCATCTAGGCCTAATGCATGGATGACTACAAGGAGGCTGAAGAAATTGCGAATCAAACCAAGATGTTGAATCTAATCTAATCAAACCCAGAACCTCTTGTCTGGGAGTCAAACAGCCTTACCATAAGATTGTCGTGCCACCTTAAAGCTATCACAAGTCAATATTGTTGATAAACTCTCTAATGACAAACACTATGGAACAGGGATTTAATGTTAATAAAATGCATGGCTGGACCTCACCAGATACAATCCAACATTAAACCGTACTTAACACACCATAACTGAAGCCAACGCCATCTGTGTCTCACCCTCTCGCTCCGGATGGAACCGGTGACTTCGTCATCATTGAGGTGTCGTTTAAACTTGGGGGGCATGGTCTCGTCAAGCTGCTCCTCCCGCTCTGGCTCCCTCTGTAGGACAGGAGGAGAAGTGAGGCCTCAACAATAACACCCAGGGCCAGGGCAACCGCAAAGCAGTCCAGTACCAGGTGACAAGCGTATAACCAGCTGTTGATAAGGTCCTCCGATGCATGTGGTGTAAACAAGGTATAGCATACAAACGCAACGACAAGAGGAAGAAGAGGAACAGTTGCCAAAATATACAACACTGAACAACTTAGCAATTTCTCAGGAATGGATTTCCTAATCCTGTAAGTTAATGTTAAACAACTGATGGAAATGTCACTCGTGGTTCCAGTTCCAGTTCTGCATCCGACATTTATTATTGAACACAGTGACTACTGCTTTCACGTTCCCCAATAGCCTACACCTGTTTTTAACTACCCTGTTGTGTGGCACACTGCATTGGCATATTTGAACTATTCAACTACTGCTTCACAGAAGTAGTTAACAGTTCATGAAAGGATAAGAAACAATAGGCCTACGCAGTACAATGCAATATACACGTCTGCTTTTAGCAAAACCATGAGCAAAAAGATAATGGTCCATTTCTGTCAAAATAATATAACTACCTCCGATGGGAAAACACGATGTTCCTGGAGTTAAGCCTCCTGTGTTCCCACTGGTACAACGTTGGTGTACTTCCCAACAGCACAAATAACATAAGGACTAATCCAAATGCTATGTTTTCCCAAGGGGCCCTCTGTTAAAACGGTATACTGCCTTACTGACACTAAGGTATGGCACAAAGCTCTGGCGCAGTAGCTGAGCGTCTGCTTTAAATGCAACACTACCTCCAGCAATACATCGTATGGGACTCTTAATACCATTGAATCCAGTTCAGTCTCAAAATGAGACTTTCTCTGCGTCCTTTCTCTGGCACCACAGTCGGAAAAAACTGCTGTTCAGTGAACCAGCGGTCGAGAGGAACTCTCCAAGTAACAGAGGAAAAGGGCAGAGGGAGGACAGGTCTCTGTGTGAGGCAGCAGCAGAAGAAAATGAAGGTGAAGAAGATGAAGATGAAGAAGAGAAGATGGAGATGGAAGGGAAGAAGCAGAGATGAGCACGTTAGTGTTGTTTTACAAGTTTGTAAACAACTATCCTACATTCATTTTGTTAGTTTAGCTAGTTCATATCCCAGTTTTGATGTCATGAACCAACTTCAATAATCTGATTATTCCAATCCATGCGTGGAACAAGAAAGCCATTATGTGCCATGTGATCATCATCCTCTGAGAAGGATGGAAGGCAATAATGGTGCTATCACTGATTCAGTTGACAATGCCTTGTGGTGACCCAACAGCTTGTCAATTATGAGGCGTTCAATAGCAATGTCAACATGACCACCTGAACACAATAGCATACAGTTAGCTCTCTCTCTCTCTCTCCCTCTCAGACACCCACGATGAATGGCTGTGCAAAATATAAACCCTATACAAAACAGTAGGTCTACCAAAACATATGTAGCTATGTTTACGATTAGGATTTTTTATTCCGTTACAAAAATGTAAGAATATCATCAAAAGTTCTATCTGATTGAACACATTTAAATTAAACTAAGCGCTGGTCCCAGGTGCATCCTAGCTGTTTACCACTAGAAACCCCGACTAAGCTACGGATGCTAGCTAGCTAGCTACCTCCACGACACTACGGGGCTGTGTCTACCACCTCCTTTAGACCACTTACTGATAAATCCCGCTTATTCTGGGCTCCAGGTGGATGAAGGACTGTATGATTATTATTATTAGGAAAGCATGTTAGATAGTGTGTGGATGTGAGAAGCTAACGCCAGCCAGCTAGGGGCTCTCTGTGTCTCCTCTTCTACGTCAGCGGAACAGCTGGAGGAGAAACACACAATCACCGCCAGATGTGGTCGGCGTCTGTCCTCCTCCTTACGGTCGACGTAAAATCTATTTTAGCAAATATATTTCTCACACATTTAGTTTCACAAATAAGCGTTATGGTAATCAAATGAAAATAAATATATGAATAAATAAAGAATCTAATCGAACTACAGTTGGATCCTACTATAAAGCCTATTTTTCAATCCAAATAATCCGTTTGTCCTGATGTAATACCATTTCACCAATTATTCCCAAAAGGCTACTTCGACTAAATGAATTAGCCTATTTAAACAAAACAACTTATACTAAGTGTTTTTTTAATTTACTTTATTAGATGAGCTGGTGTGCTATAATCGACTCAACCATTGGATGTAGTGCGTTTGTGCATATTTTTTAAGACTTATTGTAGCTTGATAACAACCAAACATTGTCCGGTGTATACCTAATCTGCACCCATAGGTGGCAGCATTGCGCCCATGAGACGAGAGAGTGATGGTTGTTGCCCCCAGAAGAAGTGCCACGTCGCGTGACTATCCTGGGCACTACGTTAACACGCATCTTGTTTATAATACAAATGTGTGTTACTGCGGGCCCCTGTCGCCATCCACAACGCTATCTACTTAGCATTTTAAGCACCTAGCCACGACAGACGATCCGTTCTTGTAGAAAGATGCTTAGCACTGCTAGCGGCGACGGACATCCTCTGTTCGGAGGCGCCATGTCCGCCTGGATCCCACATGGCGCTCAGGACGTCAGCGATCTGAGGGAGGTTCCAGACAACCAGGAGGTGTTCGCCCATCGCCACACGAACCAGAGCCTCATCGTTGAGCTGCTGGAGCTCCAGAGCCATGTGGAGGATCGTGACGCCGCGAGGTACCACTTCGAAGACCTCGCGGCGAGTAACAAGGCGCTGAAGCCAGGCGGGACCAGTGTCGTGCCCCTCCCCAAGTCCCAGCTATCCTTGTCAGAGTGCAGCTCTGCCTGGCTGCTGGACGGAGCTCAGTGCGTGTCGAAGTTCAACGAGGAAGCCAGAAACAGAGTGGCAATCCACCTGGGCCTGTTTCGCCTACCACAGTTCTCCACGGACGTCCTGGTGACTTTCAACGACCCCCTCAGCATCAGCCCCAGCAGCAGCAGCAGCAGCAGTAGTGGTGCATCAGGAAAACCGTCTGCAGAGCCATGGACCGTGGATGATTTCCACCGCTTGTTACACTCATTTACACTCCATGACCCAGCAGTGTTTGGTTAGCTGGGAGGACCTTATCCTACAGTTTTAATAGACATACTTCACAACATGTTAACTTTGTATGGTACTAACATGGCATTTTACCCCATGAGCCCATCCATTGCAATTTTAACGTTACTGAAGAAAGATAACAATCTTTCCAAAATGCATTTGATAATGAAATAAATATTTGTTTGGGGCAAAAACCTCTGGTGTGATACTCTTGAGAGTATCATGTCATTATTGATTGACCTATGCTTGGTTAGAAATGAGAACTGGCAGCATGTTTAATGTAGACCTACAGCAAAAATTACAATAATCCTTTCAGGTTTTTATATTTGATCTTGTGTGAGATTTGATCTTTTGTGTATTTCTGACCCTTTATTATTCACCAATTAAGTTTTTCACCAATATTCACATTCCTGATTTTATACTGTAACTTATCTTTTTTCACAATGCCATATCTTGGTTTATTTTGGGGCTCCTCCAAGGACACAGGCAGGTAGTGGTGTAAAGGTGGTTTATTGCAGTTTGTATGAAATGACAGCAGATGTTATACTTCTAGCATGCTAGCGCTCCAGACTCCAACTGGGCTAAGTGAGGCCAATTAAGCCAGCCACCAGACGGAACCTAGATAGATATGTATTAGTCCTTCTGGAAATTCATCATACGGCAATCGTCAGACACACAGACAATTACAATACCAACAACAGAACACCTCATCAATGTCACAGACCTATACACATCATATCGCCGAAGTGCTCTGCATATTATACAGTAAGGTGCAGTAACCTCACACGCAGTGGTTCAGTTATTATTGTTTTGCAGTTTGTTCAGCAATTCAATGCTGATAGGCACAAATGATGGAATGGCCCCCTATATCGTCTGCCTGATGATAACAGCTGGTATGCACTAAATGGGGGATGTGATACATCTCTAATAGTTGCCCACGCTTTCCACGGCCCCTCACTGTCATGAAGTTTTGCTGTTATAATGGAACAGAAACTTACAATGCTCTCCACAAAGGAGCGATAGAAGAGGACCATTATATCTCTGTCCACTCTGAACTGTCTCCGTTCACGCATATAATATAGATGCTGCAAACTCCCCTTCCCCCCAACCAATCCCCCGTTTCCCTCCCAGAACATGCGGGGGCCTTCGGCTGCTTTCCCTCCTGGCAGAGGCGTAGCTGGGTCTCGGGCTGCTCAAGGCTGGTTGCAGGGATGGCTAGCAACAGGCGTTTGCCTGTGGCGGCCGTTGTGCCACCACCCAGTCCCCTGCTGGGTCCCACCGATGACCATCGCTGCCACGAGGGAAGGGCTGGTGCTGGGAGGTGGCGTCCTTTGTTCCACACATTGAGCGCCAGTGTAGCATATCTTCTGCCACAATTCCACATCATGTGGCACATTGTGGGGCCCTTCCAAGGACACAGGCAGGTAGTGGTATAAAGTTCGGTTTATTGCAAAGTTTGGTTGAAATGACAGCAGATATGGTATACTTGGTAGCACTCCTCAGGTGTGGGTGCTGAAGGCTGACTTAACCTGTGGTGCACTGATTAGGCAATGCACCTCCAGTTTGTAACCCCACCCACCCCAGACTCTAGCTGGGCTAGGTGAGGCCAATTAAGCCCACCACCAGACACACACACTCCCACACATACTAATTAGATATATTTTGCGACTCCTCCACATTTGCCCGTCTCCCATGTCTCGGCTGGGATCTGCGTTTGACTCTAAAAATACACATCGTAGGGACTTTTCCCGGGCAGGAATATGGATTAGGTTAAAGGCTTTCCATCATCCATCATCAAGTGGAGGGCTTCATGGTCCATTCGCTTCCCCAACCTGAACATTGAAGACGTATTACTGAGTAATCTGTTTTGCCGGGATACGTTTATGGAACAGAAAGAAAAAAGTATCATGGGCATCATTCATGGTCTCTTTGAAGTTAAAATAGTCCCCTGTAAATGTGGAAAGTGTCTGTCATCTGACACAGCCCTCTTGGACCATGGCGATTTAGGGCTGTTTTTTAGGGAAAATGCCAGCCAGCCGGTCAAGTATTTCACTACAGGTCACAGTTTAGTCATATTTATCATGTCAGGTAAGCGTATGGGTCTATAATAAATACACGTATAAAACGTCTCCTCAAAGCCCCATCTAGCCATCACCTGCTAAGGCAATAATGGAGCAGGGTTGTGTGGTAGAGACTCTACTTCATCGGTCTGGCTAGACACCGTTCCATTCTTTCCATCTAAAACAACACGGCCACATACTTAACATGAACAGAATGTCTTTTCTCATGGTTTGAATGTGAGAAAAACAGTGTTTGGGTACAGGCATCTGGTTTACAGGTAATGCAGAACTGAGATGCAGGGTGTTCAAGTCTTTATTATTGTGCGATGTGTTCTACCTATAGGAATCTTGATGTAAACCAGTTACAATTATGGATTTGCTACCGCAAGGTGAATATAGTTGAATCTCAACCATCAAGTTTAACCTCAGTCCTCAGTCCTCATGCAGATGACTGACCTATAGGGTGACCTCAGATCGGGAGCAGGTTATTGTTCCATAAACAGCCGACCAAGACCAAGACCACTGAACCAACTTTCTTGATGATAAACGTGTGTATCCTGTTATTTCCCAGTAGCTCTTGACAGGTTGACAGCTTCTTGAAAGCTCATCTCCGGAACGACTATGAGAGAATATGCCATTTGTTCATGTTTTTGTGTGGTAAATGTGATACTTTTTAAAACTTGTTTAGCCAACCTACTATACAAATGTACATTCTACTGTTATAAAATAAAGTAAGAATACAAGTGAATGTCATGTAATGCTCCCCCCATGCTAAGGTTAAGTTAGTCACATTTCTGCTCCTATGGCTTGGTTACTGTATATACCAGACCAGTGTTAAATGTGTAGCAGACACCAATGTCTGTGTGTGCAATCATGTGTTGCCACTGAGTGTGTGTTCCTTCTGACGGCGCTCACAGGAAGCATCATTCAAAAACAGATGGTCCTGATTCTGTCGAGACACCAAGCTCCAGGTTCATTAGTTATCGAAGGCTCGCCCCTCCACACACACACACACACACACACACACACCTCCCTTTCCCCAAACTCCCCCAAGTCTATACTTGTGTGCCCCCCTGCCCCTCCTCCTCCTCATGTCTGCAGCCTCC
>OMOU01054036.1:0-12446 GCA_900312585.1 Malacocephalus occidentalis | reverse complement strand
TGACGTGCCGGACGACGTGATGTCCGCCGCGTGGTACCTGGAAGACCAGCGGCTGATGGCCAGCGCTAAATATGGCATGGAGCAGAAGGGGACACGCAGGAGGCTCACCATCCGCGACGTCGGGGCGGATGACGACGGGGTGTACCTCTGCGAGATGCCCGACGGCGGCAAGAGCATCGCCGAGTTGTCCGTGAAAGGTTAGCCCTTTTAGCTTTCAGGTTGTGTGATGCTGATAGCCTCCTGTCAGTCATTTAGTAGTATACAGTCATTTGTGGGGACCGTTAAAAAAGCGAGCCTGGCTAATAAAGGTAACGTAAGATTGCTCTACACTGCTCCAGAGTCAGGGCAATTTACCTAGACTTTTGTCGAGGTAAACTTGGGCCACATTTCCAACTTTAATGCTTGCTACTGAGTACAATTTATTTCATCAAATAAATGTACCGGTCTATACATAATTGATTCCGTAATACATAATAAGTAATAAGACATTACCATTGACACAAACTAATGCAACACACCTGTCTTTCCCTACCAGGGACGATTGTGCGTAAATTGCCACGCAAGCTGGAAGCGCTGGAGGGAGAGAATGCAGTGTTTTGCGTGGAGGTGGAGGCGGACGACCTGGAGATCCACTGGTTCAAGGACGGCCTGAAGCTCCGTGAGACGTCGCAAACCATCCTCAAGTCCTTTGGCAAAACCCACGTCCTGGTGTTCGTCAACGTGGCCCACCACGACACAGGGGTCGTGACCTTTGTGACAGGCCGATCGAAGACCTCCTGTCGTCTCAAAGTGAAAGGTAAACTTTCGGGCGGTGCTTTTTTTGTTATTTCACTGTGTTTCGTTTTTTTCGTTTTTGTTGAAAGTACCAGCCCTAATCCGAACAGTTTCAAAGGACAACTTCCCAGATGGTTCTGTATAACAAATGATCTGGCATGTCAGGTTAAGGTCAGGCATCTTCATTCAGAATGCCTAGGATGGAACCAGCAACTGTAAAATATACCCTCTTGTTTTTTTGTGACGTGTTTATGCAACGTTTATTGGCATAAACACGAGAAGACAGAAATTGAACAGATTTGGACCAGTTGACACATCCTTTCGCCTGTTGCTACTGCCATAATTAATGATAGTTGTATCCTCCAATATCAGGACGCATGCAGTGTTGAATAAAACCGTTTATTGTAGAGTTTGGAGTTGGTGATACACTGCTAGCGTGCTATCGCTCTCTGAGTGTGGTGAAGGCCGGTTTAACCTGTGTGGTTTGATAAGTCAATGCACCACAGGTGTGCAGCCCCAGCCAGCCCCAGACTAATCAGCCTGACTGGGGCCAGGTGAGGCTGCTTAGACCACAATATTCTTCTAGCTTATGGAAAGTTTAGGGATTACACAGTTTAGGCCTTAACTGTACAATTAAGAATAACCTAAGTTGGACAAGCAACTTAAACCTTTTCCCCGGCCAGCTGCCCGCCACACCCCCCCTACCTGCCCCGTGGGCATCCAAATGGACGCGGAGCAACCAAACGCCGTGCTGCTATCATGGGTCCCGGCACCCACCTCCACTGCCTCCACCACCCGCTCCATCTTTGTGGTGGAGAGGCAGGAGGTGGGTTCTCAGGAGTGGATCAAGTGCTTCAGTTCCGAGACAGCAACCCGGGCGGAGCTGACTGGTGACGACGTGCCCTGCGAGGGGAACTACCGCTTCCGCGTCTGCTGCATCAACAAGTATGGCCGCAGCGGCCATGTTGAGTTCCCCACCGTGGTCCGTCTGGGTGAGTGTACACCCTGGTGGTGTATTACACCACCGGGTGTGGGTGTGATTAGCCATTTCAAGCGGTTTCAAAAACTGGTCCACTTGGCAGGGGCCATTCCAAGCGGGATTGTGGGATGTGCCAAATCGCCAAGTGGGATTGCGCACCTAGAAGAATGCTAGATAGATCAGCCTACCCAGTGGACTGTAGCAACTGGTAGGCTGATCTATCCACCATACATCTGGGTGGACACTCCCACTTGTGATGCCAAGTTGGCGGGCTGTTGGCTCACACGTTAGCACAAGCTAAGCTGCACCCTAGCCGGGATTAACCGCCATGTTTCATATCGCTTCCCGGCTGCAGCTCCTGGGCCCAAGATTCATAAAGCGATGCAGGGCTGCGACGTGTCAGAGGGAGAGGAGGCTCGCTTCTCCCTGGAGCTGTCGGTCTCCATGCCAGGCACCTGGTTCCTGAACAGCACCCAGCTGCAGCAGGGCGGCCGGTATGCCATCCGACACGCCCAGGCCCAGCACTCGCTGGTCGTCCGCGAGACCCACATGGCCGATGATGCGGCCGAGGTCACGTTCATTGCCAACGGAGTGCGGGACTCTGCGGTTCTGAAGGTCAAACGTACGTGTCATTTTTGTTATTTTTGTCTTCTACTTTTGCCTTTTTGCACTAAATGCAAATGCATTAGGGTCCCTGTGGCAATTGACCTTGCTATGCATCACTTAAAGGGGCCCTATTATACCACCAGGTGTGAGTGTGATTAGCCATTACAAGTCATTTGAAAATGTTCATGTGACTAAAAGTGTCATTGTGATGAAGTGGGTGTATCCACCTAGTAGGGATGCACCTGAATCCGAGTACGTTATTCGGGAAAGCACAGATAATGCGATGTCAACAGATCCTTGCTCCACGCGTCTCTCTAACCATTCGCGCCAAGTACAGACAGTGCAATACTGTTAAAATATATATTTGGTGCTTTGAGGGGAAAACAGCTATACTTAAAGGACAAGACTGGTCTGAGTGATCACAGCATCATAACTGTCTCTCCTGGCTAACTAAAACATCTGCTAGAAGACAGAATTTTTCTAAATACTTTTAACATGAGTGTGGCTGACGTGGTGTTTCATTTGCTGGGATTTAGTCATTTTAATGTCAGGGCTCACCTCCCCACTTTTGCAACATTTTCCCCCATCACTATTTTGCAATAACATGATTGTTTTATTAGCTGTTGAGGTGAAGTTCACCCCTCAGTCTGAACGGGATGGCCAGAAGAAGGTGGAGCCCGGAGACGCTGTCGTCCTCTACTGCGAGGTGTCCCACGCCTTCGCCCACGTCAGCTGGTTCAAAGATGGGGTGGAGCTTCAGGCCAACGACGGCCTCACTGTCCAATCAGAGGGGAACATGAGGAGGATCGTTATCCAATCGTCCGAGGCGTCCGACTCTGGCATTTACACCTGCGAGGCAGCGGGGGATGCCGTAAAATTCAATGTGCAGGTGGCAGGTTAGTGTGTGTTGTATGTACACAAAAGAAATGATCGTTTAAACATGTGCCGATATTCGTTATAATTATTGCATCCTCACTTTCCCTCCAATCTGGCAATAAAATTGTCATGTGACTAAAATTCTCATTGTGACGTAGTGAGGGTGGACTTGGGCTTCAGCTCCTGAATCGCTGATCACGCCCACATTGATATTTTTATTATAATAATGAATGATATAAAATAATGATTACAGTAATTAGTATAATAATGACTATATTAGAGAATAGACCTGTAAATATACCAGACAGCAGGCAACATAACACTGCATTTCAAAGATGAACACAGGCTATAAACCCAGAAGCATAGATAAATACAGCAAATATACAGAAAAGTCAAAAAAATAGCTTACTCCAATTTTTCATTATTTAACAATTGGACAATGCTCGCACACAATGCTTATTCGCCATTTCTGCAGTCACTGACTCGGTTCACAGCAGTAGTCTGAATGTGCGGGCTAATTCAAGACAATTGTAATGTTAGAGGCCAGAGCTGCAGAGTGGGGCAGTCTAAATCCTGCCCCAAATGAGCCTCTATTTGACTACAAGGAGATATAATACATTTATAAATATAAAAAATGAACTTACAGAAACTAGGTGATTTATTGCAATGTAATTTATGATGTATCAATGTGGTAAAATAATGTATCAGGAGGAACCATGTGACACGTCAATAACGCTCGCCTACCATTCATTTCATTCCCATACTAACCCGTTTAAAAAATGATCGTAGCCCCTCCTATCAAAGTCTACGACGCTTCACGAGACGAGAGAACCCAGGTCCGAGAGATGGGCGAACCCGTAAGGCTCGAGTGCGACGTTACAAACCCTGATGTCCAGGTCTTCTGGTACAGGGGCGACGAGCACATCTTCAACCAACCGGGGATAGACTTGCTGGAGGCGGGGCATAGAAGGACACTGGTCATCCAATCGGCCAAGCTCGCTCACTCGGGCATGTACGCTTGTCGAACGGCAGACGATGCCGCCACGTTTTGGGTCGAGGTCAAAGGTGATTGACTGGCTCGACGGTGGTTCTATCGGAGAGTTTTCGCCGGCAAATTCTGCAAGTTGTGTTCGTCTTTAATAAAGCCTGATTTAAAGGGTCTTTAAACCGTCTATCTCAAACTAGCTTTCGCTCTTTTTAAAAACACAATAATTCTTCGATAATAATTCTAATGTGAGTTTCTTCCTCTAATGTCTACTGGGATCGTTTTACTAAAAACATTCAATACAGTGAATGCAATTGCGATATTTTTTCTTGACTTTCCTTGAAATCTCTCAAATTGTGCGCACTTTTGTCATGGTTTTGGATGCCTTTTCTGTGGGTCCTGTTTAAACCTGTGCATGTCCTCACTTACATTTACCACTAAGACGAGCAACTGAAATAATCAAGCACTAATAAGGGTTAACATTCAAACTTAACTCTTGCTGTATGAAGTGTAAAATACCCAAGTAGAGATGCTGAATAGTACAGTGATGTGCTAGTAGCTTATTAGCTAATAACACTAGCTGCACCGTAGCATACCAAAACACACAACCAACAAACAAACAAACAAACATCAATCACAGCATGGGCTTGAGCCCCAATCTGGGCACAGAACTTTCAGTTTCACTGACAGGGAACACATTGTTCACGTTCTAATGGGTCGCGCTCCGTCCATGGTGCTCCATCCTCATCCCCAGCTTCTCCCCCCCCCTCCTGCCCAGGCCCTGCGGTGGAGTTCAGTCCTGTCCCAGAGGAAGACCTCCACAAGAGCTCCATGGAGCTGGACCCGGTGGTGCTCCACTGCCAGGTCTCCAGCGCCGACGCCACCGTTGTGTGGTACGCCCCGCTAGACCAGTGGTTTTCTATGATTTACTCAAAACTATTTTTTACTCATGTACCCCCTCTCATGTACCCTCTAAGATGCTTTTTCATGCCAATGACCTCTTAACCTCTTCAGTTTTAGTGATATGCTGTTATTGGAAAGATTTACCAAACTTCTTGCCATGTTACTAATCAGATTTACTCGATTGTATTCAGTGGGTATTCCTACTTGTCTGTTAAAGGTGGAATTATTTCAACATTTTTCTGAACCAATATTAAAACATTAGTGTTCATGTTCTGAGTGCCCCCTGCACTACCACTGCTATGGAGCCCTGTTTCACATGCAAGTACTGAGCGCTCCACCGAGGGAAAATGTGTAACGACATTGTAATATAGCCATAGCAACATCGTCAGAATCACAAGAGATAGGTTTAAGGCGTAGACTTAGATGAAGTCAACTAGGGTCCCCGCACATCACAGAGCTGAGTAAATGATGCTACAACCGCTACGCTAAGTCTCTTCATGGTGGCTGTTCTCCTAACCTCCTCCTCCTCCTCCTCCTCCCCCTCTCACCTGGTTGCAGGATGAAGGACGGGCGCGAGGTCCTGCCCAGCGACAACATCACCGTGCAGGCGGACGGCACGATGCGTAGGCTGATCATCCGCTCGGCCGAGATGGCCGACGCCGGGGGCTACGCCTGCCGCTGCGGCGACCGCAGCGTGGAGTTTGAGGTCAACGTGCGAGGTACACCCCAGGGAGAGAGGGTGTGGGAGACGGGAGGGGTAGATGACTAGGAGATTTATAGATACACCTGTTAAGATCATATTTATTTTACGTACAATTAAAAAACTCTGCTCTTAAATTCTCTGTAAACGTCACTAAATATTGGTAATAATGAGAACGATCATAAGACAAGAGCACACAACACAATACACAATACAGACATAGCCAACAGGCTCCAAAACGACATTACAAATAACTAATAGCTAATCTATGAAGTGATCTTGACAGTTGGATCTGTCAAGATCCAACTGTCAAGTTGGATCTGTCAGTAAGTGCGTGTTTTTACACCCATCCACACACCCATTCACACACATAGATGACAGCGGTGTCCACCATGCAAGGAAACAGCAGGCTGCTCCGAAGCGGTTCTTGCTCAGGGACACCTCCGCACTTAGCTAGCGAGAGCCCGGGATCGAACCAGCAACTGGTCTGCCTCCTGAGCTGCTACCACCCCACCCGACTTCCACCATGTATATATATATATATATATGAATCACAAAGTCACACCTGAGCAGTCGTAAAAGAAACACCCTCCTCCACCCCAGAGCCCCCGGTGATGATCGTGGAGCCCCGGGACGACGTGGTGGTGGAATGCTACACCGGCGAGGAGGTGCACCTGCAGTGTGAGCTGTCGCGCTCCACCGGCGCCGTGCGCTGGTACAAGGACGGCGTGGTGGTGGTGGTGGAGGAGGAGGAGGAGGAAGAGGACCGTCGCCACGTGCGGCTGAATTGCGAGGGACCGTACCGCCGGCTCAGCATCCGCCACGCCGCGCCCCAGGACGCCGGGGAGTACGTCTGCGACACGGACGGAGACTCCGTCTTCTTCCAGCTCCACGTGGCGGGTAACCAAAAAGACGTTTTTGTTTGGCGAATAGTTCCAGAAACGAGAGTGTGTTTGACATAGGGCAAGGTGAGAAAGCGGTGAGGTGTTTTTCTCTTTATATCCTATCACTTTCATTATTGAAATATCATCAAATCGCTCCCAATATCTTTATTTATAGCTTTATTTAACGGCTTCACACAGGGCAACATAATAGTGCATTTTGGATGATATTGATGTTGAAACAAAAGTATAAGTATATTAATAATTCATAATTCATAATTAATAATAATTGATCATTAATGAATAATGAATTTAATGATTAAATACCATTGTAAGTAAGATATAATATGGGCCTAAATAAAAGGACAACAAGAATGGAAATTCCATATTTGGAGATTGTTGTTGTCCCTGAAGTTAAATTGATCCTTGTTGTTTATAATTTGTGTCATACGATACTTGATATGATAAGCTCTTACAATCCTCCTGTCAACCGTCCAATCAGAACCCCCGGTACGGATCATCTCCCCGGAGGACTCGGAGGTGGAGCTGAGCCTCCTGGCCTTGGAGCGGCTGGAGCTGACCTGTGTGCTGTCCCAGTCGGACGCCCCCGTGCGGTGGTACCGTGACGGGCTGGAGGTGGAGGAGGGCCCCGGCCTGGTCCTGGAGGTGGAGGGGGCCCGGCGGAGACTGGTCGTCCCGGCCGTCTCCATTGGCGACAGCGGCGAGTACGCGTGCGACACCCAGGACGACTGTGTGGCCTTCCTGGTGACCGTCACGGGTAAGGCTCTTCTGGTTTGACTTATTGACTTTTGTCAATAGGACCCGAACGCAGGACCCAAGCGTTGTCATTATCAAGATTCTCAGTGTGGTAACAGTAATTAACCTTGGTCAGTGGTCTTGGGTCATTCCATTTGAGGGCATTGAGACCTGGAAAGTCCTTGAAAATTCCTTGAAGGTGTGGGAACCCTGAAAAATGCATGACAAGCGAACGGAGGCAGAGGCTTGAAAGTCTCAGTTCCTACCGCAGGTATCCTAGCCGCCACCCCCAACTCTCTTGTATAGACGGGTTGCTTGTTCACAAACATTACTGGGTAGCAGGTCACAAGATTGTAGTCTGTCATAAGTAAACGTAGGTTTTTCCGCAATTTTGCTCAACTTACCTGGTTTCGTTGGCTGTTGTGCCTGTGTATCCTCTCCTTATTTGTCAATATCAGCATGGTGGCAAGTCAAAGTAAAATAAGGCTACTTTACGCCCTGCCACATTCGAAATACATTTGACAGCTACTGTAAAAATACTGTGCAAGACATGAGACACTCAGTCTGGGACAGCGAGGAAATGGCTGGCAGCGATTACATTAGAAGCCGAGGTAGCTCAGACTGCACCGATTACATCAATAAATTAGTTCACAGTAATGGTGAGAAATGGCCAGATCCCTACGCTAATCGAGACCACGAATGGATTTTAGATATGTCGTCTTCATTAGATTGCATTTAAAACTCAACTAAAACATTATCAGTTCGTGCATCGAGGACTCCCAACTGATGAGAAAATACAGCACACATAACAAGATGAGTACTTTTTTGTCACATGATAAATATCCTCGCCATCGCTGCTTTGGAGCTTGGCTTCTGCTAACTATGCTGTGACAAGTGCTCTCTCTGTGATGACGTTGCACAGAAACCCGTCTATTTGTAAACAATATCTCTCTTCCTCTTCAGAGCCGCTGGTGAAGCTAGCCTCTCCCAGGGGAGGCTCGGGAGACGCAGTGGAGAGTTTTTCCGGGGAGCCTGTGGTGCTGGAGGTCACGGTCTCCCGCCCAAGTGCCACCGTTCAGTGGCTGCTGGACGGACGGGAGATCCAGGCGGGCGCCAACGTCGCCATGGCCGAGGATGGGCTGATCCGCCGCCTCACCATCCTCTCGTCCACCCCGGGGGATTCTGGGAAATACACCTGCGATGCTGTTGACGACACGATGGACTTCCAGGTCAAGGTCACAGGTAAAACAAAACAGAACAAAATTAAAAGACTACTACTATTACTGTTATAATATAATGTAGAAAACATTAAACATGTTTTAAGAGGGATAACCTTGCATATTTTCTTTAATACTGACAGTTGTGGAGGTGAAATTTGTCTTTCTGTATGTTAATTATAATGATTAATTAACTAATTATATTCATATAACTTATGCATTAGTGGTAATCAATAAACTCTTCTCCAACCTAGTTAGTTGTCTACTGGCATATTTATTATTACATTCATAATACGATTTCAACTTAAAATGAGATTAGTCTATTGTCTACATATGAATTATTACATTCATCATTTCGATTTATGAATGATTAACATGATACCAGCTTCTCCTGTTTTGTCTCGACTGGACATTTTAATTATTACATTCATAATATCATTCCAACATATTCCTAGACTCCTAGACGAGCTATCATAATACAAGCCCCTAATCAGCCTAGTGTCTTCTCTACCGACATATTCATGACTATATTCATAATAAACGTATGCATATAAACATCATTTGGGCGTCTTTCCTATTGGGTAATAAGCATACAATTCATTTGTATTCATGATAGGAACTGTGTTGTTGCTGTGTTGTTGTTACCCGTCCCCAGAAGCTCCGGTGAGGATCCTAAAGAAGTCCGAGATGAAGCGGGAGCTGCGGTTCACCGTCTCCGACGACATCGTGTTGGAGTGCGAGCTGTCGCGGGCCGACGCAGTCACCCGCTGGCACAAAGATGGCCGCCGCGTGGAGGACGACGAGCGCTTCTGCCAGGAGGACGAAGGGGCCTTCCGCTCCCTGGTTATCCTGGGCGCCGAGCTGGCGGACAGCGGGGAGTACCTCCTGGACGTGGCGGACGACACCGTGACCTTCGTGGTGACCGTGGAAGGTAAACGGGATCGGTTTTTCTGGAATCTAGAATGTTCATATAGGACGCAAAACATGCAGGTCACGTTGAAGTAAAATATTATGGGGGGCAAATTGACCTCTTCTTCTCCTGTACGTTTATTCATTTATTTACATTTTGGGGGAAATCAGCAACTAACAAAATGAGGTTCAGAGCTGTTACGAATCGGTTACAGATAGTCACAATGTACAGTACACACTTCTTTGGATAAATTGTTTCCATGCTCCCATAGTAACTGGAATCCAATCATTTCAGTTGTCGATGAAACAACATTTTTGATTCATGTGTCTGATTTGGCGTGCTTAATTCAATCCAGAAACATTTGCGCATTCAACGTGTGTTGCAATTAAGAATGAAACCACTGCTCCATGGATTACGCGCAGGTAAACATTTCCATCCATAAACAAACATAAACACCCATCACTCCCCCCAAAACCAGAGCCGCCCGTGACCATCGTGGGAAACTCCAATGACCCCGAGTACCAGGAGATGGTTGCCGGGGATGACCTGATCCTGGCGTGCGAGGTGTCCCGGGCCAACGCGCCGGTCCGGTGGTACTGCAACGAGCGGCCGCTGACGGGCAACGAGCGCACCCACATCCAGACCCACGGCACGCTGCGCAAGATCATCATCTCCAACGTCCAGGCGGCGGACTCCGGGAAGTACGTGTGCGACGCCGTGGACGACAAGATGGTCAGCGTTGTGCGGATCCAAGGTAGCCCATGGATAGGGGGGGAAACGGACGGACGTGTGTGTGTCTGTGTGTGTGTGTGTGTGTGTGTGCTGGAGACCACATTGTGGCCAAACTACCAAAGGTTGGTCCACAAACTAGGGCCGCTTTACAGTTGCTGACATTCAGCCGTTCGTACACCGACGGCGGTGCCAACCATGCAAGGTAACAACCGACACGTCAGGAGCAGTCAGGGTGAGCTGGCGTCTTGCTCAGGGGACACCGCGACACTTAGCTAGGCGGAGCCCGGGGATCGAACCAACAACCTTACTGTCGCCAAACCCGCTGTGTATGTGTGTGTGTGTGTGCGTTTGTATGCATGTCCATTTTAAAATGTGATGCATTCCTTTGTAAAGCACTGTGGATGGCCTCATGTTTGAAGGGTGCTATAGAAATAAACTCGGCTTTGCCTTCAAACCTGTTAGTTATATCAGCTTTACATTCTAAAAGCTCCACCGAGCATTTATGAAGTTGCATGAAATGTATTCTATTCACATCTTACTCCACCGTTAGCAATATATTGTTGTTTCACTCTTTTTGGATAATGGCTATTGCTAAATGCTATAGCATCCAACTGCCAAAAACAGCATTTTGGAGAGAAAATGCTATGCTATTGTAAAAATGGTACTGCTAAATGCTCTAGCTAAATGGTATTGCAAATGTAAATGTAAAAGAATTTGTAAAGTTGTGAAATTCTCCTTCCTGTTCTGGTTCTTTCCGCGAAGAGCCCCCCGTCACGTTTGTGGACAAGGTGCAGGACGCGGTGGTGACGGGCTACGAGGCGGAGAGCGTCACCCTGACCGGCGTGGTTTCCAAGCAGACGGCCGCGGTGCGCTGGCTCCGGGACTGGACGACGGTGGAGGGCGAGCGCTTCTGCGTCGCCATGGACGGGAACGCGCGCACGCTGACCATCGACCCGCTCAGGCGATCCGATGCCGGGGAGTACACCTGCGACGCCAACACCGACCAGATCCACTTCAGCCTGCTGGTGAAAGGTAGGGCAAGGCGTCTGTTATGAGTAACCTTCATAGCTCATGTCTGGCTTAATCAATGACCAGTGGCGCCTCCAAGGGGTGGCCAGGGGTGGCCAGGGCCTGCCTGACACAATCACTTTCTTTTTTTGCGGGCCCCAAACACATGGTTTGCCACTCCTGACGGTGCACCTGAACTGCAATGACTAATCAGGGCACAGGGGTTAAACCAGCCATCACACACAAACACTCAAGAGAGCACTAGCATGCTAGTATGTACCACCTGCTCTTCCTGAGTGTGTGTGGTAATGGCTGGTTAAATCTGTGCGCATTGATTATTCAATGCAGGTGTGCAGCCTCACCCAGCCCCAGACTCTAACTCGGGCCAGGCGAGGCTGCTGAAACCAGCCACCAAACACCAAACACTCGCACACTACGTGAACGACTGATTCTTTCCACCTCCCCCAGGAATGCGGATCAAGTTCGCCACGCCTCTACGGGACACGGTGGCGCACGCCGACGGCATGGTTACCCTGCGTTGCGAGGTGTGCAAGCCCAAGGCCGACGTCCAGTGGCTGCGGAACGGCGTGGAGGTGGTCCCCGGCCGACGCTTCTCCATCCGTGCCGACGGTGTGGAACGCAGCCTGACCATCCACCGGCTGACCAAGGAGGACGCCGGAGAGTACACCTGCGAGTCCAGAGACGACCGCACCGTCGCCACACTCAGGGTGGAAAGTAAGCCGAGTCCCCGACACCCCGGTCGAGGTGTCGCCGTGTGCTGAGGACCCTTGATTATTGGCCTTGGCCTTGGTTATATACCACCAGGTGTGAGCATGATTAGCCATGACAAGCCGTTTCCAAATCACGTCATGGAACTAAAATCGTCACTGACGAAGCGATATCACAAGTGGGAGGGTCTACCTACTGTAGATCAGACTACTAGACTTCCCAGTGGACTGTACCAACTGGTAAACTGATCTCGTCGGCATACGTCTCGGTGGACACTCCCACGTCATCGACAATTTGGAAACGGCTTGGAATGGCAAATCACGCTCACTTGGTGGTATAATAGGGCCCCTTTAACTTATTATGAGTAATTTGACTTAAATATCAAAAAGC
>OMOU01054024.1:0-14102 GCA_900312585.1 Malacocephalus occidentalis | reverse complement strand
TGGATAGAGAGAGAGAGAGAGAGAGAGAGAGAGAGAGAGAGAGAGAGAGAGAGAGAGATAGTATGACTATCTCATCCATCTTACCCTGGTGACCTGGTCAAATGCCCAAATTTGGTTCTTGTTCCGCACTTTGCAAGCCTTCTAATCATCCCCTCGTCTTACTTGGATAGATTAATTCCCCACCATATATAAAGTGCTTTGAGTGCAAAACAATCGTAGACATAATAACAATAATTATTATTATAACAATATAACAATAATAATTTATTATTATTATTATTTCAATTAAAATGGCTTCATGGGCAAGGAAAACATTTGTATGCGATCTATCAATACTGCACGCATATTGTCACCAAAACACCTCCCCAAACGCCCACTAGGGGGCGCGGTCGTGACGTGTACTGATCACAGAAGCGGAAGCCGTTTTGTTTACTTCCGCCATCACGTCGCCTCCGAGAATAACCCCGAGGAAGAGCTGGCCTACTTTAGACCAGATATCAGCGAACTCGTCGACATTTCCCCAGGTTGTGTGCGGCATATGTTCAAGTTACAAAGTGCTACTTTATTCTTTTCTATTCGCTGTATTATTCCGATAAGCAAGCGAACGTCACTCCGTGCGCTAGTAAACAGAGCCGATAGCTCGAGCTACCAAGGGTCCGATATTTTAGCAGTGTATTTGTATTTTATATTTTGCAGTACTGCCTGGATACCCAAGAGTGAACTATACCTGTGTTTTCCCCGACCGGTATATCTTGAATATGTCGTATTTGTTTCGGTAATTCCTCGTCACGTTGTTTTATTTCAAACCACCGGGTTAGTGTCGGGGGTCCTCTGTGTCTCGGGTGCGGCGGTCTGGGGGGTCCCGACATGGACGTGAGCATCGCGGTGTCGCTGATCCGCGGTCAGATGGGGACGGTGGTGGAGCGGGCGGTGAACGGGGCCGTGGAGACGGTGCTGGCCGAGATGCTGCGCATCGTCGGCGTGAAGTTCGAGGAGCTCAAAGCCCAGGTGGCCGCGCTGCAGCGGGACATGGCGGCGGTGCAGCGGGAGAAGGCGCTGAAGGAGAAGGAGAACGACAGGATCAAGGCCATGCTGCGGTACACCGAGCTCAAGCTCAAGTACTACCGCCAGGGGGTCGAGGAGGAGATCCAGCACAGGGCGTCGAGCTCCTCTCACGCCGGCAGCCAGCACGCCTCCCCGTCCTCCGCGGCCCGGTGCCCGGAGCCGCTGCCGGACGGCGAGACGGCGCCCAGCTCCGGGTCGCTCAGCAGGGCCGAGTCGGAGAGCAGCCAAGGTAAAACAACCCAACGCTTCTCGCCTTCTGCTTTATTTATAAGTCGACCACATCAAATGGGTAGCAGAGGGCACGGATATCACTATGGCACAACGCCGTTGTATTCACATTTCAATTTTAAAACTTGTCATGACTAATCATGCCCAGAGCTCGTGGTCGAGGTAGTAGGGCCCCCGTCGGATACTGTGGACATGGTTATTGATACTGTAATGTTGCCTAAACCCCAGATTTCCAAAAAGTAACATGAAGTCTGAATAGTTAACACTGTTGATGAGAGATACTGTGAGATCAAAGCACTTTGCCTATTTCAATATTCATACATTAAAATTGCTTACAAATTAATGACTTTACTTCTAACTTCACGTGGCCAAAGATATTATAACCAGTCACAAGCTTGCTGCAAAAGCTGTTCTTTTTCCAGCTCTAATCCTTTTGGTCAAATAAACTATAGGAACAGCATGAACAACATAAGGGAAGTTATGATGGCCTTGTTTCTGGAAATGTATTTGCAAATTACAAACATCAGTAAATTATCTTATCTGAAAAAGTCATACGGTCTGGAGGGTAATTTGCACGAAAAGCAACGACTTTCAGTTTAAATGCTTATAAATGACTAAATGACTTATAATTTGCCATCTCCTGAGAATACACTTGCCACAGAACCACAAATGCTAGCAGTGGCGGTCCGGCCACCAGTACATACGGTAGTCCTTTCTTCTGACTATGATGTCAGCAATGGCTCTTGTCCAAACACTATATATTGATCTGTTCTCAGTAAGTCCCGCCCCCCCGGGTGGCAGTCGACCAGTGGTGAGAGTCAGCCAACAATCGGATGATGGATGTAATGTCACCGAGCTGAGCAACCAGACTGACCGATCAGATACCCTGCCAGATGGACTGCTAGTATATGGGTGCCCTGCCCAGGAACATGGCTCAGGTAAACTCCTAGGGGAGCATATATATATATATATATATAGCGTGTGGTAGCGCTGTTATCCAAAGCACTTTACATTGCTTCACATCCACCCATACAGACACGGCGGTGTTAACCATGCAAGGCTTGGGAGCAGTTCGGGTTCGGTGTCTCGCTCAGGGACACATCGACCCGTAGCTAGGCTCGACCCTTAGCTAGGCTAAGCAACCCTTCGGTGGCCAGACAACTGCTCTGTCCCCTGAGCTACTGCTGCCGCTATCATGTGCTATCAGTTTTTCCTGTAGATCAAGAGGTTTGGCGTAGGGGCAACGTGACCGCTGGGGTGGGGGGATGGTGCCCCTACTAGCCAATATTTACTTGCCCTGCGGCGGGTTGTTTTTGATAGCATAACTGTTCGTTTATTTAAGTTGTGAGCAAACAGCCACTAACCTCTCCGAAATATGCACATCGATACACTCGCGATGGTGTCTGTTTCACCATTGCGATTCTTATCGAAAATGCTGCACATTCACCTCGAAACTTGTATTCAATTTGTAAATAGTTGAGGGAATTGTATGGGAACGCAGTAGTCATTGTGAGTGATGACCTAGATCCGCACTGTTTCATGTGTGAGGAAGGGCCAGATCCTGCGGATGTTGTAGAGGGCAATTATACAAGATTTGGCCACAGAGGTGACGAAGGAGAGACTTTGATGTCCTCAATAACCACAAGTAGGTCCACCTGAGGGCAGTCTTTCCCTTGCACGAAGAGAAGATCATTCTTGTCTCGGTTAAGCTTCAGGTGATTGGCATTTGCTGATGTCAGCCAGGTATTTAGAGATGCGTGTTGCGATTTAGGTGTCAGGGGGGAGGAAATAATCCCACATGTATTTAAAAGTGAAATCCCCCTACTTCCACATTTTAAAATGTTTAAAATGACTAAATTACCTCAGTATATATAGGCCCCCCTATATATACTGAGGTAATTTAGTCATGAACAGATCAACAAAAGTGCCGTTTGATTACTAGCTTGCATAGATGTATACAATCCATCCATGTATGCTTATATCCCCACCTTCCCAACACCCCTCCCCCCACACCCCCGTGGCAACAGACGACCTGTCATTTCCTGCGGACGAAGAATCTACTGTCCATGAAAAAGAGGAGGAGGATGGCGATTGGATAATCGGCCTGCAGTCAGATATGGAGAGCGTTGATCCATCTCCTGGCCACGCCCCTCTTCTGGCCACGCCGCGGTCCACTCCACCTGTTCAGGTAAATACCATGACACACCTCACCCGTACAGATAAATGCCACACCTCACCTGTACAGGTAAATGCCACACCTCACCTGTACAGGTAAATGCCACTACACCCCTCACCCGTACATATAAATACCACACCTCACCTGTACAGGTAAATGCCACACCTCACCTGTACTGGTAAATGCCACACCTCACCTGTACAGGTAAATGCCACACCTCACCTGTACAGGTAAATAGCTCACCTCACCTGTACACATTTACTACCACCTCACACCCCACTGGTACAGGCAAATATCATTACACACGACCATAGTCATTGTACACAATATGAGCTAACGGCAGTTCTCCTGTTCAGGTGAAGGAGGAGTTTCCTACTATTCAGGAGGTGATGTCCATTAAGAAGGAACCGGAGGATCAGCATGTCGGCACACTCCTGCTGGACTGCCAGGGGAGACCAGCTCGGATCCTGGCGTCAGAGGTGAGGGGTCAAGGGTCTCTATGGGTTAAACGTGAGTCAGCTTTTGGAGGGGCAGGATAGTTTAGTCCCAAACAAAAGAGTCTTGGTTTGAACCCCAATGGCTAACTGTAAGCATCATAGAACAAGACGCACCGATCACTATATGCATCTTCATCTTCGTTTGAACGCAAAATTCAAAATGTGCATCCCTAGCGTTAACGGTGGGCCCAGGTCTCTAAACACGTTGGGTTTTCCAGGGTTCGCAGTCACCTGCAGAGTTTCCCGGAACCTCCATACAGAGGAACTACCCTGGTCACATGGCTCACGGGTTTAACTTCCCCACCTCTACTTCCTGTAAGTACGAGTGTGCTCATAATGTGTTTCTAATGTGACGGAAGCACCATGCAGAGGGGAATACGCTTCATGAAATTGTGGAGTTTGTTGGTGGAAACTTGTAATTGTAGTTTTGATGATGAAACTCCTGTTTGCCCTTTAAACCAAAAATCCAACCGTGGAGATTGCAGAATTTAGAGTTAGCACTTTTTAGGTTCTGATGCCCTAAATCTGCAACTACAATATGATGTGCTGTACAGCTCTAATATGATGCCATGTAAAACTACAATATGATGCCATGTAACATTATGATGGCCTGTAAAAATGCAATATGCCATGTAATATAATGTAATATAATGTAAAACTACAAAATGAGACTGAAATAATACATCGAAAGTCTAAATAATTATAGGTCATGGGTAATACATTCTACCCATGCTAACATTTGAGATGTAATGTTGGAATGACGTACAATCATGAGTATTAATATTAGTAATAAAAATAGTAATACAATTGTAATAATCAAACCTCTTAAACCCGTTTTGTGAGCTGGTAAAACATTTTTTTCTTTTAGCTCAATAACATGGGGAAGAAGTTCTGTATGCATGTGTGTGTTGCCTGCCGTCCCAAATCTTGACATATGATTTGCTAATATGTCAGACTATGTGTAGGGTACAAAAACCCAACCCCCCCCTCCCCTTTTCCTGTGCGCCACGCAACACAGATACCGCTGCTTTGGTATTTCTTCTTCTCGACTCGTACACCTGCAGTGCAGCGCCACAGCAGCGCTGTACTGCCCCCATTGGGGGAAAACAAGGGATGCTAGTCGCATAAAATATTCCCTTAATAAAACGACTTCTAATATTCAAAAATCATGACCCATCCCAACACCAATTGCAGTGTTCATATATTATTTTAAGCTGTCCAATCAGTGTATACATATATTAAGTTTGTAAGCGTGAACTTCAGAAAGGGATGCTTAGATGAGTATCTGAACTTGATGTTTTACAAAAATGTCACTAGTTTTTGTTTTGTTTTTGTAGATTTTGTACATTCCTTTCAGTGGGAACTACTACCGCAAAATGTAGTTACAATGCCATTATATGGCCAGTGGGAAAAATGCTGAAACGGGTATTTTCAGCACATTTTCACAATACCGCAATAATACTGATAACCGTGCTAATTTTGGTCACGACAATCGTGATGTGAAATTTTCATACCGTTACACCCTTAATAGAAGTATTTAGAATGCAACTCGGAATGACGAAGAGATGCGGGAGCTAGCTAGCCGAAATAAAGAATGGAGAAGAAGTAAGTAAAACATTTAATTCCTTAAGTTGTTTTCTGTATCTCTTGGGGTATTTATTGGTGCTTTTCCACTGCACGGTACCACCTCTCCTCGCCATGGGCACTTTTCCACAAAGCAAACACTGGTGCCTGCTATCTGTTACTTTTTTAGTACCCACTCGTTCGCTGAGGTGATGCCAAAAGGTCAGCATTTTAAACTCTATTGGAATTGTTTTGACAAAGCATAATCTCATGCTATATGAGATTATGTGATTTGAATCCATCGTCGTTTTGACAGAAAATGCAGCACGTGTCCTGCGATTGAGGGGGCACTAAAGGGGGGTAAAAAGCAGGGGGTACCAAGTCAAGTAGAGTCGGTACTATGCGGTAGAAAAGCGCCACAAGCGAGGAACTAGATTTTGCAATATCAGCTAGCAAACAGTACAACATGCTAGACGGTCGGGTGCCCACAGCTAGGCTAGCTGTATGGAGTGCTTGAGGGATCATTCCTGGCAGGGTTAGACCTTTCAGCCAGACTCAGAGCAGTGTCCACAGATCAACCTGTAGATGATCGCCTTTACTGCATGCTAAACAGACCCTGAGGGAGCTAGAGGCTATACATACAGCTTCCCGTTTAATGCTTACATGCCTGCCCTGTTAAATAGAACCTATACAAATGTATCCATTGTTATTATGTTTAAGCGTATTAATACTGATTGGTCCATGTGTATTTTATCTATTTTATTGCAGGTCACGACAAAAACCTGGCAGTCAGTGAATTCTCAGCCCAAGCAGAGGTGTTTTCAGCATCTGAGGAAAATGTAAGCGATGTGACCAATCATAAGTGCTTCAAACTTGTTCTATTTAAATCCTGCGATACCATCAGTGATGTATCGTTGTTTCACTCTTTCAACACATTTACTTATTGTAAGGTGCTTTGGGCAAAGGCATCTGCCAAATGACGTTAAATGTAAAGCCACCTTACTCTTACTAGGATTTCACCACTTGAACCATTTAGCGTGGATATTAAACTATCCTTCCGCTCTCTTCTGTTCTTGTCTCTCTCCGAGCAGTTTGGGGAGCTGGAAGCTTTTGCTGAAGACGAGATGCTGGGAGAGAACCATCCCCAATTCAGCCTGGAGGTGGACACGACTGATGGCTCATATCTGGGTCCTGGAGGCATTCATTCTATCGAGGACCCTCTCAGAGGCTTCCTCAGTACCAAGCCAGAGACTGCCCAGGACCTGGACCAAATTGAGCACGAAAACAGCACCCATGAGAAGAAGAACTTCTGCCTGGTGTGCGGAAAACCTCAGGTCAAGCTGGCACGCCACCTGAAGGTCCACAAAGGAGACCCAGAAATCGCCATGGTGCTCAGCCTCGAGCCGTCGTCTAAGAAACGCAAGGTGCTGCTGGAGCAGTTGAGGAATCGTGGGAACTTCTTGCACAACAGTAGGGTGGTGGCTGGGGGGGCGGGGCTGCTGAAGGTCAAACGGAGACCGAAGGTGGGCCGAACACGGAGCTATGGCTGCTGCCAGTTTTGCCACGGCTCCTTTGTCAGCACTGACCTCTGGCGCCATATTATGAGGTGTCCCTTTAAGAAGAACACTTAGGGGGAGGACATGAACTTTGACCTTTTTATTCAGGCTCACCTGCCATCTCCCATATGGCGAAATGGTAAAAAGTAGTATATATTATGGCACCAATGCCTGAGCAACCTTGATTAAGTCAAATGAATACTCTGACTTTTTGGGAAATAAGGTATATAAATAATCGGTCAAACAAGAAGCACAGTTTAAAAAATGTTTTTCTCAGGGCCCTTTCACACCTGAGCTGTTTGGTCCATTTTAATGGAACCCTGGAGCGTTTCCTCAATAGTCTGGTTCATATGGGGTGGTCACCTGTGTGAACGCTCATTCCAACTCTGATGCGGATCAAACAAACAAACTCTGGTTCCTCTGGCTTGAAAACGGGTGTCTCGGTCCGCTTCCAAGTGAACTACAGTTCAGTTCGCTTTAGGTGTGAGCGTGATCCAAACCAACTACAGGAAGCAAACCCCCAAAAAAGAGTACATTATGGATGCTTCCTCTGGAATCCGCCGTGTGTTCATCTTTCTATCTGTGTCTGTACTGCTAAGCAGAGTCCTGCATCGATCGGTCGTCTTTTTTCCCGGGTCGGATCACGTTATATATTCTCTATATTATATATTTATATCTAGGTCTAGGTTCTTTTTCGAGGGGCAGATGTATGCCCGGTGGCCAGTACATGTGGCCACCCCACCTACACAATATACGTAATGGAAAAAACCAATTTCCCAAAAAGTCAGCGCATTCCTTTCAGCTCAGAATGCTCCTGTGGCAATTTGAAATGGTTCGTGTTATGGTTGTTTAGAACAGTTCTTAAAGATTAATAAAGTATTACTTTTGTATATGATGGTGATTTTGTGTCATAACTTAACACCTCATCTCCATTATTGTAATATTTACTCTCACCTTGTGGTCTTTAAGAAACAGGGATCCTAGGCTTATTAAAGGTGGAGAGGTTTGAGCTTCATCAGCAGGTAAAGGTTAAAGCTTTGTCTTCGGCCTTTTCTTAAAGTCTGCCCACACCGCAGAGCTGGGGAGGCCAAAGGCAACCATTTGGATTAGCGGCTTTGTAGCTTGTTGCTAGGAGCCATATTGGCAAACGTTTTATTGAAGCGAAGAAAGAAACACAGATACCAAAGTGAGAGGCCTTCTCATCGTTACCGGAGATCAGGCCCACCAACACTGTTTTCCGCAAGCTTAACGATGGTGTTGGAGCTGGACCTGGCCACACAGTTGTGTGTGCAAGGAGTACAGTAGGGGGCTGAGGATGCAACCGTGGAGGTGTGTCTGCCCACCCTGATGACCTGGGGCCTGGCTGTCAGGAAGTCCATGATCCAGGCGCACCAACGTACATCGTGTCTGAGAAATGCACAGCAATGCCCGTCAAAGCAGCAGCAACCTTCCGTAAGTGTGACATCTGTGTGACATCATGTCATTGTTGTGTGACATCAACAATGACATCAGTAAAAAACTATTTTTAGATGAACCAGCTGTGCAACAGTTTTTTTTATATTTGAAAAAGTAAACAATCTTGTCTTTATTATGTCTTTATTAAATACAGATTATGTGGATGAACTGTTGGACCTCATCTTTATGAAGGTTCTCCTGGACCCAAGCCCATATCTGGATGAGGTCCTGAACATCTCCATCCCAGACGATCTCAAAGACCGCACGAGGAGGAAGCGATAGCCAACTATGTGTGGACGAATGTTTGTTATTGTCATATTTTCTTTTATTTTTTCACATGGATAACCGTCACCAGCTGATACATTGTTTTAAAAATGAGTGTGATGTTTTATTTTGACGTCTTCATGACAATAAAAATTCCGTCTATCTCAATCGTTTTGTATGTTTTCAGTGTTTGCTATGTAACATGTAACAAGTGACAAAATTAAAGATGAACAATAAGTAAAGTAAGATAGAGGGTGCAGTAATAAAATGTTCTTCCTTAATCATGGACACGCTGACGCTGTAGATGGTGAATGACGTCTGTCGTGAGAACACATTGAAACACACACCATCCATACAGCTCTCTTCTGAAGCTGCTGTAACCTTGACGTTGTGAAAGGGGAAGTGAAATGACATATAGAAACATAATCACTGCATCATTACAATGTCATTTATCGAAAAAGCAATTTACGATAAGTACATTTGTTGAAAGAGGCAGCAATATATCTCACAAAGATATGAATAGAACAGGTTTCAAACAATGTGAGTAGAAAGAGTTTCATAATTGCTAAGATTGCCAGCATAATGCATACAAATATTCTATATAATATCAGGGCTGCCAACATGAACACGTTCACGCTTGCCATTCATCTTGAAACCTAAACGCGTAACTAACCTAAACACATTTTGTACCAAAAATTCTGATTTAAAGGTGGAACGTCTGAGAAAACAAACGTTGTGTGCACACATTGTGTAGTGATGAGCTGTCTCTCCACCCAAGAACAACAAGTCTGACGTATATTTGGGACAATTTGAATGGGGGCTCACGGCCTTGCGGTGAGGTCCGGGCGTTCCGCTGTCGCCGGGCCATTTCCTGTGTTGACGTGGACCGCTTCCTGTCTCCTGCCTCTCTTCAGCCAACATTGCCGGCTCCTGCCTGCCGGCCCTGCTTGCCCACGTGCCTCCGCGCCAGGCGGTGCGGCCCTGGCCTAAAGACCTGAGACTCTATGAGGAGTACAAACTGCGCAGGAACGAACTGCAGCGACGCAGCATCAACCGTCGGCGTGAGAGGGAAAAGAGCCTGCCCCAGCCGCTGCTGGCTGACCTGGTGAGAAGGCAACATCACAACATCTGGATGATTGTGCAGGGCCATTTATTATGTGGATGCAAGGTATTGATGTTGTTTTTCCCATTTTATTTCCCAAACGGTTCAATTGGTGAAAACACATTTTTTTCATTTGAAACTGAAATATCACAAGAATTTCACATTTCTTCCTCCAAAAGTGATTAAGGTTTGGAAATACTGGGCCCAGGTGAGACTACAGGTGTGTGTATTGGTCTCCAGTTGATACTACGGGTGTGTGTGTGTGTGTGTGTGTGTCTGTCTGTCTAGGTGAGGGAGCGAAGGGAAAAGACCAGACTGAGAGTGGCCCGGTGGAGAGCCAAGAGAAAACTACAGGCTGGCCTCAACCAGGCACAGGTACCAGTTAGCAATACCACTGTACTATTACTGCTATGATCACTGGTGGGTCACAGGCAATCACATTATGATAGCAGGTGTGCAGTGCAATTCTAATACACTCTGTGTTATTCAGTTAAAACCTCCCTAAAACATTGATGTTAATGGTTCAGCTGTCAACAAGCAATGGGGAGTATTGTCAATCATTTAGTGCCACTGTAACTGAGTACACTGTAACTGAGTACAACTGTACTAGTACTTCTAACTCAGTACTACTGTAAGAGTAGTACTACTAATAATATTACTGCTTTACTTTAACTTCTCCCTCCCAGGCTCATGGGGATGCTGTAGGATTCTCCCATCAGCACATGGCCCTCCCCTCTGGTAAGCTTGACATCATCACTATAGCACCTGCAGCATGCAGATGGTGCATGTGATGACCTCACTACAGTGTGTTTATGGTTGTTGTGTGCGATGACCTCACTACAGTGTGTTTATGGTTGTTGTGTGCGATGACCTCACTACAGTGTGTTTATGGTTGTTGTGTGCGATGACCTCACTACAGTGTGTTTATGGTTGTTGTGTGCGATGACCTCACTACAGTGTGTTTATGGCTGTTGTGTGCGATGACCTCACTATAGTGTGTTTATGGTTGTTGTGTTCGATGACCTCACTACAGTGTGTTTATGGTAGTTGTGTGCGATGACCTCACCACAGTGTGTTTATGGTGTGTTCAGGTGTTCATTTAGTGACCTTGTGTATCCTGCAGGTGGAGTTGTTCCTTCCATCAGAGCTCTGCCCACACAGGCCACCAGCCTCCTTGGCAACAACATGCTGCCTAGCAACAGCAACATGATGCCTAACAATAGCAACATGATGCCTAGCAACAACAACATGCTGCCTGGCAACATGATGCCTAGCAACAACATGCTGCCCAGCAACCGTTTCCCTACCTACATCTCTTCCCCTGCCTCCGTCTTCCTGGGGCGAGGCAATTTAGCTTCCCAGCATGCGGTCACAACAACCTCCCCACAGCCTCATGCCGGCCAATCACAGCACAGCAGCTCTCTGATGGACAGCCACCTCTTCCAGTGAAATATGGGGATGGCAAAACTTTATATAATATAGTTTTTATGTTTTTAAGTTATTGTTGTGATTCTGTGATTATTTTTCATCTGTTAAAGGTGTAGGATCCTAGAAGCTACTCATAGCTATATAAAAGTAGGTACTGCGTACGGTCTTGGGAGATGCTTCTCTGTTGCTGCCATCTCAGGGGTTCTGACCGCGTCTGTCCACTTTCGATGTTCCAAAGAAAGATGCTCAAACTAAACAGGGAATAACATTGCGGTTCATTTAAGTCATTTACAATACTTTACTATGACGAATTACATTTCACAAATACATATCTGGCATTCGTAGCAAACCACATTCGTTGAAAAAGCAAGTTATGGTTATTTTGACTGTGGCTAGACCTCCGGCCTCAATAGGCACACATGCATTAGGAGGCGTGGCTTCCCCTGACTAAGATGGCGGCTGTGTTGACGCATCACTCCAACGAACAGCAGCGGCCAATTCAGAATTGACACTACGGAAGCTCGCCATAGATGGCACTGTCTGTTGTTTTAAACAAGACATGACATCTAAAACAATTCATTTTACCATGTGATTACAAAAGTGGTGATTGTGACTCCCTCATTTCCTGTCTGGGATTAATAAACTCCCTTATCCCATCTCATTGTGCCTAATCGGCGAAGCATACCAATCGACCAATAAGAGGGGGGGGAGAGACCGCTGACATGAACATGATTTCAACTTTTATCGCACTGCACAACGTGAGACGCTAATAGATTTGTTGTACAGTAAAAAAAAAAAAACAATGTTGCTGTGGGTGGTTTTGTGTGTGCTGAAGAACACGCCCGACAGCGCCTCACGCGGCCTCGCGTTGTGCAGACGCCGTGTTCACATGCTACACTTTGTGTTTCATGTGTACAAGCGATGTCCGCAAGCGGCCAGGTCAGCCGCGGAACAATTCCACTCTGTAAACATCTCCATCTTCTAGAATCCTATCTGTACTTTATCTTGGCGTACTGCCCGGTGGTTTCTGCTGGGATTGCACCTTGCTATGCGTACTCAATGCAGTTGCCCGGGCAACAATTTCAAATGAATGCAGGATGCGTGAAGTACATGTGGACCCTCAAGTGAACACACCTTTAACCTGCTCCCTTTTATTCATGAGCCTAACCACACGTGTACAAACTCCCCAAATGGTGTTATTTGTATGAAGTCTTCATACTGTAGGCTATATATATATAGAGAGAGAGAGAGAGAGAGAGAGAGATAGGTAGAGAGAAACGGGCTAATTCAGGAACATGAATAACATTATTTAGTATTTATTTGAATTGATTTACAGTGTGAGCGCAAGTCGACCTGGAACAAAGCAAAAGGAGACCATGTTCAGTCAGCTTCACCTTGAGAGAGCTGTGGTTTGTTTATCCGCGGCTCGGGATTTTTCTATGCACATTTTATTTATTTATACTTTTTAAATACATAAATGTGTCAATATTTGTCTGTTTCAAGTAGCCTTACTACCAAACGTACCTAACCTTACTCTTTTGTTGTTTGTACAAATGTTGTACTTTATAATATTTTCTATTATTTTGAGCTGAGGAATTGTAACGGAAGCGGTTTGCCTCAGGATCAATAAAGTTACGTGAATGACGTGAGCGATAAAAGGAAGCATTTGTTACGCTGTGGTTTGTGCTCTGTTGGCTCAGTCCAAGGGCAGTGGCTGCCTCCCACAGACAAGGAGATGGTCTTTTGGGTCCTGAGATGTAACGTTAAAGAGCCCCAGCTCTACAGTAGGGCTGAACTATTAGACAAACAACGTGCTCCCGACACATTTTTATTGTCTGACTGAAAGAAATAAATGGAATTGATTGGAATTGAATGGAATTGAGTGTTTCGTGACTAGGTAACCATTTCCCCGTACTTAATTTCAATTAACTTGGTGTGTTTCAGTAGCTAGTTGAGTGACGTGTTCCCCTGCGCCACTCGACTCCATGTCCGTCCCGCACACGCTGGCTGATGAACGTTGATGCGCCAGGGTTTGTTTTTAATCATAATAATACGTGTTTTTAGTCAGTCATTGGATTCTTATCATATCAAACACATTCGAACGCAGTCTGGCCACGAGGCGCAGCGTCAGACGGCTGATTGTTGGTCTTTAACGCAGTCTCTCCCATCTACATGGGTCACTATGGACTATATCACAACACTACGGATAGTACATTAACCGGCTGATCTTCCCATCTCACACACACAAACAGGACAGCGGTACAGACAGTGAACCATCTTTAATAATAATACGTGATAAATGACCATTAACAACAAGAGTACAAAAGCGGGCGGGGATGATAATCTGTGGTCAAATCTGTTTACCTCCGCTCATCGGTGGCGGTTTCTGTCTCTGTTCTCTTTATTCTTCTCCGCCTCCTCCCTCCCTCTGCTCTCCCTCTTCCGCCTCCCCCTCTCTCCCTCCGCACTCCTCTCTCTCTCCTTCCGCCTCTCCCTCTCTCCCTCCGCGCTCCTCTCTCTCTCCTTCCGCCTCTCCCCCTCCCCCCTCCTCCCCCTCCCTCTCTCGCCCCCCCCCCTCTCCCCCCCCCCCCCCCCCCCCCCCCCCCCCCCCCCTCCCCTCCCCCTCCCCCCCTCTCCCCCCGCCCCCCCCCCCCTCTCCTTCCGCCTCTCCCTCTCTCCCTCCGTGCTCCGCTGTGCGTCCCTCACCTCTCCGTCTTTCTCCCTCGGTCTCCATCGCTCTCCCTCTCTCTCCCCTGCTCCCGGTCTGC
>OMOU01054005.1:0-12639 GCA_900312585.1 Malacocephalus occidentalis | reverse complement strand
GAGAACCTAACTCACGACATGCACCACATGGACACACACACGCACACACACCTAGATTAATAACAAAGCCATTTTACGTTGTAGCTCTAGCCTCTGCAATATTTTGACACGATGGGTGTGCCATTAGAAGCAATAATTCCACTAACAATCGGCGTAATCGCGTCGTCTCCTCCGTGCGTGACGAGGGCGTCCGTCACGCGGATCCTTCGGCTTCGGGCGCACGGGAACTAATCCAAGTCACACTTCGAGCACTGCTCGTGTTGCGGAGAGGGGCTCGGATGAGGGGGGGCTCGACAGGACAAGGGACTGTGGAAGAGTAGGCATCAGAACACACACACACACACACATGTTCAGCTAAGATGCAATAGTTTGTATGTTGTTACGATGTCATGTACTGAAACCAACCAGCCGTGCACATGTTCCTTTTCTCAGTGTTTATTTTTCGCTGTTCCCCACAGCAACAGACATGTCTTCGACATGACTTATCACGTGGGTCATTATGTTCGTTCTGTCTGCTGTGATCGGGGGGCTTGCAGATTATACGTCGCACACGGGTGGTACATTGTGAAGTAATCTCATTATTTGTCGTTTTATTTTCTGTGCAAACTATTTGGGAAATGATGTATTAACCTCATGGAATGCTCTTTTGAGACCTCTTCTAAACTACGTTTAAAAATCAGGTGCTCATCAACGCTCTTCTGCTTTTAAGTCATTTGAGAGGCATGGCTATCAATATTTCAAATGCAGAATGTTTGCAGTCTCCAAATATGTATTTTGTCTCTGTGGAGCATAGAGAGATTCATGTAATAACCATGTGTGGTTTGTGTTGCAAATACAGCATGGACAACGCAGTCATTGGACAGGTGAAAGAAAGATGAGATTCAGTGGAGATTTGGACAGATTTTAGTCTTCAAGGAAGTGAATGACATAACAGCAAATAGCTGATATTGGTTTCACCAGGAATTTATTTTTCTTTGGTTTATGTTATCTGTGAAGAAAAAAAAAAAAAAAAAAAAAGAAAGAAAAAAATCAATAGAAATGTCTTGTTTGAGAAGTCCATCCAGACTACCGGTGAGATTAGTGAGGGAATATCAGCAACAACGTATTATTATTTTTATATCACTATATGATGTTAAATATACCGGTTATCACAAAGGAAAACCTTTATCAATTGCAGTGTGGTACTCAAGGTGCAATGCAGCATCTTAGCACTTAAAGGACAATGAAGACATTATGGTTTTGTTTATTGTATTATTGTCAACATGCCCAATGTAACGACCAAAAAAATGCGACAATGCTGTGTCTCTTACTTCGGTGTTTATCTCACGAACGGCAGGTTTTGTGTGCAAGGAAGGTACAGGGCAAGGGGTGTGTTAGTAGACTTGGACACGGACATGGAATGATGTTAGCCGGAATGTTCCGGATGTTCCGGAATCGACTATTTAAAGCACTTTGCTTCCATTTATTGTGTTTGACCTGCCGCCGCTGCAGAGCGCACCTGGTCGTCGAGTCCCGAGCATTTTCCTGTTCCCGCGTGATTCTTCGCTGAGGAGCGGAGAAGAGTCTATTCAAATTAGCGTGTACATAATGTACAAAATACTAATAATGAAATGAAAGAAAAGGATAAGGGTAGCGAGTCATGAAGACCCCACCACACGGCCATCCCTTTGTACAAATGTTTCTATGTATAAAAGAGTGAACAAACAAAAAAAAGTGCAACATTTTTAATTAAAAAAAAAGAGATTTTTTTATTATATCTTATTTTGAATTATATTTGTTGTCTGGTGTTTTTTTCTTTTCTACAATAAAAAAAAGCAATTGTTTCATTATTTATTTGTTAACACTCTGCAGCGCGTCGTAACAGTTTTTCAGGTAATATATTCAGTAAGTTATGTGGCAGCGCTTTGTGTCCTTTTGTTTGTTTTGACTTACTTTACAAAATGGCGGACATTTGAAAGAGCAATACTGTTATGCAACTGATCTTCCTTTCCTTCCTACAGACCTACCTGTCTGTCCCTGGTGGACTTTGAGTGTGTGCGCGCGTGTGTGTGTGTGTCACAATGGCAGTGTATGTGTGTGTGTTTATGTGTGTGTGTGTGTGTGTGTGTCCGTGTGTGTGTGTGTGCGAGGGAGGGCGGGGAAACGGGGTGTGCGTTGTGTGTGCATGTAAACATAGATTGCCTTGTCTAACTAATGTAAAACAATTTGTAGTGGAAACATTTATATTTTTATAATAAATATTTTCAAAATATTTTACAAAAACGAGATGTGTGCGACTTGATATGTCACCAAGCAGATTCCACCGATCGTGTGTGAGCAGAGTCTGTCTCAACGTCTGTAACCGAGCACACATGAGATGCTATTCATTTTACCATTCATTATCACGGTAATTAAAATGGAGACATTTCATTGGGATTACCAAATTCAATATAAGTTGGGCTTCTTGGCTCTTCTGGAAGAATCCACCTAGTAAATTGTGAGTAGAAGTGGAGTGCTCAAAAATTGAAGAATAAAGAGAGGTAAAATATACTTAAAAAAAATATATAATTGTGTCTACTTTCATGGCACTTTGATATGTGTCTCCATAAAATACACAGTAGTTACCTGCAAAGCCACACAGTTTATAAATGCTGTATAACGTGGTAGGACGTTAAGGGTAAGGGCTGTAACAATTTGACACAACTCTATATTTATACATATTATTGAAAGCAAAATGTTGGTAAATGGTAAAAATGAATAATGAATGCAAACCTCCGAACGCCACAGATGAGGGCAGCTTTTCAATCACTCGGATGCGTGTGATGTTATGACTTCCTTATGTTCACCCAATCAAATCAAGAAGAGAAAGTTCTGTCAGCTGGGAGATTTCCGAACAAATACTCGACGATCGCTTTGAAGATCCAGTGTTCCGTACAGCATGAGTGCGGGTCAAGAGTTTGATGAAGGGAAGACTTGCGGGGAATGTGACATGTGTGTGAGCTGCTGGTGTACTTCGATTCATGTCTGACCTCTCAATCTTCACTGGAAATTCTGTCCGCTGAATCCAATCGATTTGGACTGGATGTCAGTCACCGAGGCCGCTTCTAACTCAATTCACCAGTTAATGGTATCCACATGGTAACATACACACCAATAATCATAACTTTTAACAGAATGTCATTTTTCAACCTGCTTAGGTCATTTCGCCTGAGAGTGTGTTCATTTTGTATTTTTGGCTATTTTACAGCTAGCTTTAATCTGTGCAGCTTCTTTCAGTGCAGTGTAGTCCAAGTTTTGGGGCATAATGTACTGTACAGTACAAAACAGCTATATACTGCGTGTTTACATGAACACAGCATGCCATTTATCATCTGAATAATTCAACAGGGCATTGCTTGTCTCCAAAGCTTTTAAAGGAGGTAACTATTTTTAACGCAGCCATTCTTTTAAGCGTTATCTTTCACCTTAAATTGCCTTTTCCTCAAAATGTCACTTGAGGAAAAGCTGGCGGGGGATGACGACTCCAACCCCTAGCTGCTAATTGGAAATATTTTAGATAATAGCTAACTCTGTGGGATGTACACAGGAGGAATATTTACACCATATTTGATTCGCCAGCTCATTATTTAATGATGCCATCCACAGGTCTTAAGTTCTTCAACTACAGCCAAAAAGTTTCATCAAAACTGCTGCAAATGAAGAAAAGTTCAAGATCGCTGTAAGATCCAAACGAAGATCAGATCGGGTGCAATGTGACCTGATCTGTGTGTGTGCATGTGTGCGTGTATATATGTGTGTGTGTGTGTGTGTGTGGTTAGGCAGGGCCGGGTGTCCTCTTCACTCTCTGTCCTTGTTTTAGCTGGGATGGAATCCCCCGCCCCCCACAGCTCTGAGCTGTTAAACACAATGGATGGATGGAACACTCCAAGATGCCTCCAGTGGGAAAACCCACCAATGTTCTTTATTTTGTGACTTTTGGCATTTACACTTAGCCTTGTGAAACCATCCAGATATTCATGTTGGTGTTTCGCAATGAAGGCCATCAGTCTGGCCTTGGCTGGGCAGAAATAGATTTCCACATATGGGCATTAACATTGTTAAAAAAAACTCCAGCCAATCAGATTAAGTAGCTATGTGATGCTCTTGCTCTCTTAGCTCTTGCCAGATCCAGTTGGATGCAAAGAAGCAAAAACAACTTCCCCTCCGAGGAAAGCCTTCCATGTAAATGTGTGTTAATCTTTTAACATTGTTATTCAGTCTATTTTGGATGGGCTCAAAACAGTTTCCATTGTTCCACTTTCCTTGCGTGCCACCGTGGTTGCATTAATTTGGCAGTCTGTGGCACTCCTAACTTGGTCATCAACTGAAACAACCCTTCTCTGGGCCCTGATTGGTCCCATCATGTTTTAATTTGTTGGGGCAGACTGCTCTTCAAAGAGAAACAGATTGCAAACTTGCGAGATCTGGATGGTCTCTCAAGGCTAATTTACACTCGGACTCGATCGGAATGAAAAGTGTTCCAATTTGTCTGCCAACCTGTCCATTCACCTACCACTTGCATCCCTGTTGGGATTGGAAACTACACATGCAAAGTGGCTTGTTTCATCTTAAACTTATAAGTGCTCATCTGCATGTGTTCTCCAGAGGGACGCACAGCTGCTTAAGGGCTGGAGGAAGTGCAATGCACAAGCTGCTAACTGACTCGCTGATTTAGTCTCAAAACCAGCCAGGGCCTGAAACAAACTTTTTGGTTCACCAGCCACTCTTTCTGAAGGATGACGAAATGTACCACACTTGGAAAAAGTGATGGGGGGGGGGTAACTTCCACTTCACTTTCACTACCTTTTCTTTTTCTACCAATCCTACCCACCAACATGGAAGCTGTAGTGCGTTTGATACATTTACCTGACCACAAAAAAACGGTGGGCTGCGGGTGCTCATTTCCCAATAGTACCGTCAACAAATTTGATCACTCGTCCCCAAAGTTGTCTCCTCACAGAACAATAAGAACAACTCGTGTTCCATGCTCTCTTCTTGCCTCGGAAATTGATGCTGCACAGAAGGCAGCGGAAATACACATTTAACCGTAATCCCGCTTGAAACAGCCGACTGTTTTTCATCTCAGTCACCCCAAGTTCTACGACCTCCCCGCTTATCTGTTCCTTCGCTTCGCTGCAGCCTTCTGGTTCCAAGACGTCCCACTCATCCCCTTCTCCCCAGCCACTTCTAATAAAGCGCTTGACTTCCGATGAATTTATTGCGCCGCTGTGATCCCGACGACTTATTTTTTACCTCCTTTTTTCCCCCGACCGGGCGGAAAAGAAAAGATGAGCCGTGCTCGAGAGAGAGAGAGGAGGCTGTCCAGAAAAGTGTGGCGGAGGAGACGGGGCGGAGCTGGGATCTTTTCAAGATACAGTGTCAAAATGCGGGGAGGTAAACCAGATGTGCCGCAGCAGATGTGCAGGAAGGTAGAGAGATAAAAGAGATATGTGGCCGGACATCATGTCTATTGTCGGCCACACGATGATCACATCGTTAAAGACAAGGCGCCACTGTTTTGAAAAAAAAACGCTCGTGCCGACTGAGCCGAGACTTGCTTGTTCAGTAAAGGTTAAGAAGAAGAGGGAAAAAAGTACCTTTTGCCTTTTTTTTATACCGCTACTAATAATAACCTTTTCAAGCTTTAATGATAACAATAAGGTTATTTCATTGTTATTTCAAGGAACATGAAGTCCTAAGTCTAATAACATCAAGACATGTCGCCACATGGAGCTGTAACATGGAGGACGGTTTCTTCCATACCCCCCCCCGCATGCCACAAAACCTCCAAAGGCCCTTCAGCTGAAGCAAAACCCCCTGCCACATTGCATCATTGTTCCCCCGACTTTCGTTAAAAGAGATGGGGGGAAAAAACGAGAGAAAAAAACGGTCCAGCTGTGCGCAGCTGTGTATCGCTTCCTTGTCGGGGTGTGACGCCATGTTGCAAAAGACTGAGCCCTGTGTGTCATGAGGTTTGGCCTGTCTCGGTGCCTGCTGGGAGAGGCTGTCATCTCACTTCCTGACTTCAAAGTTGCGGGACACAAAACAGCGATGTCATGTGTTAATCATCTTGACACACACACCCACACACACAAAAACACACAGCGGAAAAAAGAAGATTCAACAACAAGCAAAAAGGCAACTCTGAGAAATGCACGCGACTCCCCGTGTGCTAAATGAGCATTGAGCTCCTCTGTCTCTCGTCTTGTCTATCTCACACACACACACACACACACACAAACACACACACACACACACACACACAAGGAGTCACACGCACACACAGACACACACAGCGACAAACAGATGGATAAATACTTGGCTTTGTGCTGCTCTCTATGGAACCTCGACGAACACTGACTCTTCAATCATTGTGTTACCACGGAGACCCTCTTCAGCTCCTGTCATCCTAACAAATGGGCCTGTCACACAGAGAAGTGAAATGATCATCGCAGACGAAAAAAAAGAGTCCTTCCCTGCTGGCGGCACGGGGGAAAGACATCTGTACTTGTCTCCTTCCCAAGCACAGCAGTAGCAGTACAGGTGTAGCAGGAGCTACTTGACAGAGAACTCCCAGCAAACACCACCAGAGCAAATAAAACACAAGTTGTTATAGGTTTTCTTTTAACGGTGTCTGTTCAGTGGGGACTGGATCACTATGACAAGAGGGGAAGCGTCTTGGCAGCCATTATGATCCACGAAGCATTCACCGTAAAATAGCAATGAAGTGAGAGTAAGACTTAAAATCTTAAACCTGCACTATGTGTGTTTTCCCCCGTTAGCAGCCTCTAGTGGCTGGAGTTGTAGCTACAGTGGTTGCTATATCACCTTTAGATTTATCATGCACATGGGCAGGTTCTATTTTCAGGAAACTTGCTAGTTCAGATGTTTAAATGGCCTAGCTTCAGTAAAAATGTTACACAGTGCATCAATGAAGTTTAACCTCGTCTTTCCATTCCAGTGAAAGATAAATGGTGATAGATTGTGGTGTCATTTCAGTGTCACTGAGTCACACAACTAATGTTGAGTCTGTAAAAACATGTTGTAGTTTAAAGCTGTGCTGCAGAACAATGATTTTGTTGTTGGTTTTGTTATTGTTTTCAAGCTTACCACCATTGGATATTGAATATGTGCACAACACAACACACTGTACATAGTCAATTGTGACTATGAAAGTACAAGACAATAGACACAGATTACAAACACTCATTTTGGCATTTTGACACTGTCAGTTGGCAGATTGAACATTATTGAATTATTGTCCAAGGATATCCATGTCCAGTTTTGCCTCCATCCATCCTGGCCATCCAACTTCCACAGTGACCTAGCCAGAGACAGCTTTCAAGACAGTTCTGCCTGAATTAGAAACACTGGCTTCCGATTAGACTCATCACTCAGTGGTCATCATTTATTCCACACGGAGCATGGCTGGACATTAATACATGCTTAATGGCTAACTGCATGGAGCACTAGTAAGAGGAGAGATTAGGTATAGGAAGGGCCATGTGAACCATGGTCCATTCACAATGCACAGGACTTACACAGGAAGGCCACATCACCTTGACTTACGTCTTTGTTGGCACAACACTGATTGCTGTCTGGCGACGATTTAGCTTGTCTCTGAAACACTTTAATGTCTCAACCTTGACCATGTCTGATGAATGCATGTATTGTCACATTGCCTATTTTCCTATTGGCAAGGATGACAGAAAAGCTGCAGATAAAGTACAGAGTATACTCGTGTACCGGCAGCAGTGGAAAGCAGAAGACAATGGATAAAAACATAGAAATGTGTCTTCTTTTGCAACGGTGGAAGCCAGGGTGTTTTAAAGGGTGGCCGATTTCCCTGAATGTCATGCTCTTTGCATCATGCGCGGCTGAACTGAGCATGATAGAGATCGTTCTGTTCTTGCGTGTTTATGTTGTTTATGTTTACCAGGCTACCAGCGGTATAGCGCTGGAATTTGGGTGGGGGAATTGCGCGGTTGACTTTTGGTGTGTCGACCAGCTATTCTCGCCAGTATCTCACAGCCACACACACACACACACACACACACACACACAGACACACATACATTATTTCCCGCCTTGTTCTCCTCGATATTTCTGTCCACATATTAAAGCCATATATAACTAAGATCAACCCCAGCATGAGGGGGCCAGCCTAGGCTGATTTATGGGGCTACCTGGCTGTCTGTGAGTTTTATGATTAAGGTCAGGGGGGCAAAATACCTCAGAAATAGACTTCTGACAAGGGCCCTTTTTCTATGACTACTGCTGTTTCTACCATCTTCAGCTTATTCTATTGTTTTATTTTTTCAGATGTAACCCAGATAAAAACAATGACTAGGAGAGCCAAATGTGAGAGCCAAGAGTTTCTTGTTTTGCTTAGTGCTTTATTAAGATGTGTCAAATGCCATAAAACGTAGCCACTGAAAGAAGCTTTTGTCTATTACCTATAATAATACAGCCACAATGTAACACACACGAGAAAGATCTAAATCAGCTCGAAGCACAACCGCAAGCTTCAATGATCATTTGATTCAGCAAAAGGCTCCAAATATGATGAAATATTACACTAAAAGTAGAAAACAAAAAAAGAAAAAAATCCGGTTGGCATTTAGACTAGAAGTTATACAGAGAACTTGTCTGCGGAAATATTTTTGACATTCTCAACCTCGCCCGCTCTGATAGACAAGGGGTGTTCATTTCAGAATATATAGTGGCCAATTTAATGCCTCACCGTCTCACTCAAAACAACCGCAAGGATCTAATTTCAAGAGTTTCCCCTCGATTGGAACACAGAAGCCCTCCACATGGTGTCGGCCCTCCACAAACTGTAAACCGGTTATTTCAGAGTCTGTACTCTCTTGGTTCCCATCCTCTTTGGCTGAGTACCAGGTCACATGGAGAGGCAATCTGTCCAGACAAATAAACTGGTGTGCCCCAGGGTTCCATCTTAGGGCCCTTGTACATAAATACCATGGCCACTGAAATCTCTTCCCATGGCTTTTACTGCTGCCCAACTTCAGCTCGCCTCATCCTCTTCAAAGTTCACAAAGTCTAATAAGCATGGTCTTAAAGACAGTAGTACTGACATGTCACTCGCTCTATACACTGGAGCCATTTCGAAACATCAGTTTAATTACTTATTTCTTGGATCCCTCCGTGGATTGATTCAGGCCCCACATCGAACACTTTTCCAACAGCTGGGGGTGGCTGTTTTGTAATTGTAATCAATGGGAACCAAGCTTTTCGCTCGCTGCATTTGAGCGTTGCTGAGCGCCCCCGCTTTTGTCTGCCACGAGCATCTCGCATTTTTGGCAGAGTGCCCTGAGTGCCTTGAGTTGAACTAATTAAAAAAATAATCCTTAATAAAGCGCCTAACGACATTGTAGTTGTATATGTAGATGTGCCGTGGTCGGTTCAATTAAAGGTGGTGCAGAGTGGGCTTTGTGTTCTGTAGCCTGCAAACGTCAATGGCACCTGAGAGTTTTGCCACACTGTACCCTCGTTGAAGTTGCCTCACTTTCGCAAAGTTCTCCAGCCTTTCTTTGGTCTTCCTTTAGAGAGGAAGCCATATGTAATGGTGGAGCATCCTCAGTCCACATGATGTATCTGTGTATGTCTTTGCTCCTGTATTCAGAAACACTTCTCAAACAGAGACCTTCCCCAGACGCTCTCCATTGGTTACAAGGTCCCCCTCTTTTCTCAGAACAATGGATTTTAAAATCTTCTTCAATGCTGGGGAGCCCAGTGGCTCACTATTATTCACCACTGTTTTGCCAAGGCTAAGACAGTGGTGAATAATAAGTGAAAAACAAAAACAACACACATATCCCAGCAATGTACCTGTGGCCAATGACCAGGTCATTACAAAATATCACCCTAGGTTTAGAACATTACTGCCGCCTCCATCTTTTCCTTTCCCTTTCGCTCTTTTTCTCCCCCCTTGTCACACATGTTACAGCATGAGGAGTAAATGTTGTTTATTCTTGTGCTAATTCCACCTGACATTTAGTATTACTGTCATGCTTAGTTGTGGACGGGTCTGCCTTAAATGGACTGTTTAATGTCAAACATTGTTAGCTCTCCTTGGATCTCACACCGCCTTCCTCAGGGTCCCTATTGTGCTTTCATATGGGCAAGAGTGTGTGGGTGAATGTGTGTGTGTGTGTGTGTGTATTCTGTGACTATGCACTGTAGGTAACCTATTGTGTATGTGCAAGTGCATACGCTCATGTGTGCATTTTAATATGTTGCTATTCATTTCGGTTGACGTTAGTGAAGTTGAGCACATACAATGGACGTGTTTCTAGGGGTTAATACACACATGTAACAGGTTCATCTAAATACATTGCATACTCATATTTCAAATATCTACTATACCAATATGGTCCTATTATGAATTCGGTAAGATATGCTAACTCGGCCAGATGGTTTATTTCACAGAGCCATCTGTGAAGTCGTCATTGGAAACTGTTTGGAAAAAGGGCCGGCACTTTCAGAAAATACTTGGCAGGTGATTGGATGAACCATCTGTCTATCGCCATTGTTTGTCTTTCCCAACAAACAGTAGCTTCTCACTGTCGTCGCGCTTAAACTACGCTCGCTGCTGCCAGTAGGATGTTGATTGGTCCAAACCATCGGTGGTTCAGACACAAATGGATAGCTTGAAGCCTGTCCAGACTGATTTAAAGAGATAAACAGAAAATGAACTCTCAAGATCGGAATGGTCTCAGGAGCCTAGCACTCCGCTTAACACACACACACACACACACACACACACAGTACACTGTCCCTGTATCTCTGTGTCCCCAAGGGATGGAGGTTACACTAGAGAAGATTTCAGGAGACTACAGGATTTGGATTTGTCTGAAATTAACTACAGAGGCAAGGTCTGTAACTATGACGTTTATTTCAGCCAACTTCAGGCAAGGAAGCAAATACCTGCTTGACCACACATGCATTACGATGTACCATAGTCCTAATGTATATCATATTATAGACATCATGCATGGGTAGTGTTTATTTGTATACATCTGTTGAACACACAATTGTATGGAGACATCAGGAAACGACAATATAATGTAAAAACAACTGTTGTATTTATCAGCGCCACTTTTCTACTGGCATTTACTGAATATCCATCCATCCATCCATTCTCTTCCTCTTATCCGGGGCCGGGTTGCGGTGGCAGCAGGCTAAGCAGGGCCCTCCAGGCTTCCTTCTCCGCATCAACTCTCTCTAGCGCCTCCTGGGAGATCCTGAGGCGTTGCCAGGCCAGATGAGATATATAATCCCTCCAGTGGGCTCCAGTCCCTCAGTGTTGGAGTTGTCCCTGTGTTGGAACATGGGGTGGTCCATTAGTGTATCTGGTGGAAGCCCCTGTCTGAAGAACATTTACTGAATAGAATAGTTATGCTATGGCGTCTGTAATATTCATGCATGTGCAGATGAACAACGAGATACACTAGAGACACTTGAATGCACAATCACACACACACACACACACACTATTTAGCCCAAAAGGTGGAGTGGCGGACAGTAGACCCATAAAACTCAAGTAAGTGCACACAGCAGCTCACTGAGCAACACACACACACATGCTTCTCTCTCCCCCTGGCCACAGAGGTAGGCCTGTCCAAGCAGTGATGTGATGGTCTGCTACCTCCTCAGTCTCCACAGAGAGGAAAGTACCAGGAGATCGTGTCTAGCAGCGGTCTGATCTGATCAAACGCAACATCCCTATCCACATCCGAAAAGTGGAGACTGAATTATTGTCTGTGTGTAAATACGCATTGATTACAGCCTTCTTGAATTAAGCTCTGAGCACAACTATGTTTTATATATATATATATATGTATATATGTATATATATATATAATTCATCATTTGATCTGCTTGGTCTAACTTCCTCTGCCCTGCATTGGCTATGAGATGAAAAAAACCTGTGTGTGTGTGCGTGCGTGCATGCATGCATGCATGTGTGTTTGTGTGTTTGTGTGTCTGTGTGTGCGTGTGTGTTTGTGTGTGTGTATATGCGTCTCGACCGGCTGTTGTGAGCTCTGTGTGTCTGTCGTGTAAACAGATGCCTTTTTTTTTAATCGAGACACAACGGACATTGGATTGGTTGTAGAGTCGGGATAGTTCTCTCGTGTGAGCAGGGCCAGAGCTCAAACGGCATTCCCCTCGTCGAGCTTGGAGCCCTTCTCCTGACAGACAGCATTTCCCGATGCCTTTAAAAATAGAAGAAAAACAAAATAGAACACATCCATGGAAAGTGGAAAGTAAAATCCGACATCCCCAAAATGCTATCCGGGTGAGATCAGGACCCCCGGCAGACCATCTGTTTACCCCTGGACCGACCACAGAGCTCTGACTCGGGGTAACCCAACACCGGCCTGACATCGCCATGCCTGCGCAGTGCGCTGACTCCTCCAAAAGACGGCGTGCGAGCCCAGATCCAATCAGTGAACTCAATCGGCATGTGGAAGATATTTAGAGACGTGGAGTGTAACCGCTGACCTCGCATGTTTTCCCATGTAAGACAATCGGAAAAGGTAGGGGCTACCTCGTGTGCACGGGATGCATGCGTGTTTCTGTTTTTGAGGGGTGTTT
>OMOU01053982.1:0-12175 GCA_900312585.1 Malacocephalus occidentalis | reverse complement strand
ATTGACAGGAGGCCAGCTGTTGCCTGGTAGGCTGCCAGGGGCCAAACTGTTACAGATTAGCTGACAGGGGCCAAGCTGTTTCCTGATTGGCCTCCAGGGGGGCTGCTGTTGCCTGATTGGCTGACAGAGACTAGCTGGTACCTGATTGGCTGACAAGGACCCAGATGGTGAATGATTGGCTGACAGGGGCCCAGCTGTTAACTGATTGGCTGACAGGGGCCTAGCTGATGACTGATTGGCTGACAGGGCCCCAGCTGGTAACTGATTGGCTTACAGGGGCCAGCTGGTGACTGATATGCCATTGTGTGTCCAGCTGTGGAAGATGAGGAAGAAAAGGTGACAATAGCATTTGTCCCCACGTCCTGGAGCTCTTGAAACGACCAGCGCCCTTCCCTTCCTCCTGGTAACAATCTCCACAATCATCATCATCATCATCATCATCATCATCATCATCATCATCAGCTCGGCCTGTCAAACACTCACATCAAACATGTGACCTCATGTTCTAGGCACGTTGTTGCCTAGGTGACATGTGCTGTGTGTGTGTGTGTGTTTGCATGTGAGCGTGTGTGCGAGTGTCTGTGCATGTGTGTGTATTGCGTGGGCACGTGAGTGAGCATGTGTGTAAGATCTGGACAGACCTCCACAGATCTCGGGCAGCCCCTGAAAAGTCCCTGCCTGAGTTCCCCTCTGTTTGTCCACATGTGAAAATCTGTCTGGAGTTAAAATCTGTCTCGACTTACGGAACAAATTGCGAAGCCTAAGATGAAGCCCCCAGTGGCTTGCTTGCCCATTTAACTTCAGCATTGGCAGGTACAACTGTTACTTAATACGCCTTTGAGAAACATCTATTATGATCTGTTTTCACACTTTTTGGTTTGGTTCGGAGTATAATAAACAGCGGCCATTTTGCTAAACGATTACCATTCGTTTCTACTATGTGGGATGATTGACAGGCAGTCGCGGAAACAAGGGAAAAAAGGCTCTGTACTTTTCCTTGCAATAAAGGAAACAATTACAGGCAGAAAGAGAAACAGGAGATAATAACCGAATCATTCTATTTTCCCCACCCCGGCAGAATGGGCCGCTTACTTTATAATAAAGAAAACATCTTGGCTCAGGGTAAAATATGAATCTGCGTGCACCTTTAACCTTTTACTTAGTGGACTGGATAATTTAATTGTGGTCCGTGGTTTAAATCACTGGAGATTTATAGAAGTGGGCAATTTGTGTGTAAAGTGTTCCAGTGCCCCAGCGATACTTAATATGAAGTGGGATCAGAAAAGTTTAAATATATAAATACACGAGCAATCGATCAATCAATCAATTAATCAATGTTGGCGATGGTACAAGCGTGCACACAAAAAAAAGGATTTCATCGAACTCTCTCCCCCCGGCGTCTATTTGAATAAATGCTGAATCAGGCGAGTTGATGGCACAGATGGTACGATGCGGTTCCCGGTTTGCCTCTTATTCCTGGCTTGCGTGTTCATATGTCTGTCCCCCGTTTGTGTGTGTGCGTGTGCGTGCGTGTGCGTGTGTGTGTCATTTCTCCTTACCTCTGACTTAAGGACAGACTCGGCTCGGTTAGTTAAGAGTTCCCAAAAGGCTTGCGGGAGGAGCTTGTGAATGAGGGGATAATCCTACCTTCTGCACGGTTGCGTGGAAGATCCAGGAACACACCAGAACAAACACACCAGAATAGGATACGTGGACCTAGAGCAGCCCGACCAGGACTGAGCCCAACGAGACCCAGATTAGACCAGGACGAGAACAGCACTGTTAAGCAGGCCCAACCAGACTAGACCCAGTGAAGCAGGCACAACCAGACTAACTCAGACTAGACCAAGACCAGCCCAGAGAGGGATTCCCAACCAGATCTGGACTAGACCAAGGCGAGACCAGGCCTAGAAAAATGAAGCAGGCCCAGTCAGACCCAAACTAGACACAGAGACCAGACCGAGACCAGTGAAGCAGGCCCAATCAGACTCAAACTAGACTGAGATCAGATGAAGACCAGGCCAGAGAGGGAGGTGCAACCAGACCCAGAATAGACCAAGACCAGACCAGACCTAGCCCAACGAAGCAGGCTCAACCAGACCAAGACTAGACCAAGACCAGACAGAACAGTGCTCACTCATGTAAGCAAATGTCAATGTCCAGCACTTTCTGCCATGGTTTCTCTCAATAATATTACAGAAAAAAGCGCTAAAGTCCGAAACCATTCTAAATTCAGAGTCTAAATGAAGCATTGCAACGGACACTGTTGTATGCCAAATTCTGATTGTTAATGGTCGGAAAGTATTTCCCAAAGTCATAAATCCACAACTCTTTTTTTTTACACTTTCCAAAACATAAGTCATGAACCAAGAGGGAATTGAAAAAGTATTGTTACGTGGGAGAGTTTACGTTTGGGCTGAGAAGCACTCGGCAAATGTGTTTTTAACAAGCCTCTCACAGCTTGGTATCGGCCAGAAGTACGTTCGCCATTGCAAGTCCCATGACCTGAAGTTACGGAGCGGGTTTGCCGGCCCTCTCAGGGAATCGACACTGGAAGTGGGAAAACTGCGTTGATGTATTCTGACATTCATTGGGAATATCAAAAAAAAAAACAGCCCTTCCGAGAAAATGAAAAATCGAATCGAATTGTGGTCCGTTTTTTCTTGCCGTGTGAAAAGAGCACGTACATTTTGAAATTGTCATTTGGCCTCCACTCGAGAGTATGTGTTCTTAATCTAACCCTGATGTTTGTTTTTTTAACACTCAAGGAGGTCTCCATGAAACCCCAAAGGCCCTGTGTGTGTGTGAGGAAGCTGTTTATGTCTGATGCTACGCCACACTGTCTCTTCCTCCTCACCGTTTCAATCCATCATACTGCGTGTGATCTGTGTGTCTGGAACCTCAGCCCTCACGTGTAATTGATCATATTGTGTATTTGTGGAACATTATTGAATCCTAGCCCTGGCACCACGGAGGAAAGTTAGTGTGAAGCTAATTCCCGTGCAATTGTGAATTGTGCATGGTCCCCGATAAATAACCAAACAATAGACTAAGCTGGACACACACTTATGAGAAAAATGTACTCCCAGCAGAAAAGCTATCTTTGTGGTGCTTTGGCCGGTTCCTAGGCATGTAGTATAAGCAGGATTCAAAAGAACCTTTGGGTTGTTTCATTTGGGATGTGGACAGTAAGAAAAACACTCCACGGGCATTCTTCAACATTGATTAAAACGTAGTAAAATAGAATTATTGAAATAACATCAAACGGGGGCATAAAAGCTGAAAGGTAAGCTAAGACTTGCTTGGCATTCGGTCGGCACCATAAAAACAGAGCTGAATCCTTAAGGTGCACTTTGAAGTGCGAATACAGAAGTAAAAATCGTTGTTTTTATATCTAATGGGCTCTGACATCTTAAAGGCATTTACTGGTACGTGCATAACACATCAAGGAAGTGACTTGTGAGTAGGTAAAAAGAGGTGAAATAGGATGTAAAGACTTGACACCACACCCTTGGCATACTTTGAAAGACTGGAGATTAAAGAACATGGGTGTGTCTCCCCTAATAGAGTCTATTGATCAATTGTGTTTGCCCAGAGTCTTTCATATTCTGTGATTGGAAACAGCTGCACGAGTGTCCCCACTGCCAACAAATCTATACAAAGATGTGCGTATGAGAGAAGGGTCGACTCTTCTGCACACGGGCAGCCTTCTCTAGCCTCTTTCATTAAAGGAAGCTCGGTCTCTTTTTCTAATAGTCTTCCAAGATAAATATTATATTTTAGACCAATTCATGTTTGCCTCCCCTTTTTGTATCGTTTTAACTTTTTAGTTTTTAGCTTCAGACAAGCAGGTCTAACTGTACCCTCATAGTAGGCACTATTATTACACTACAGTGCACAATGTACAACTATTGTCCACTACATACTACACAACACTACTACACAATATATAAGACTATACTATACTACACAACACCACAAAATACATGACTAAATGGCGATACAATACAGCACTGTGCTACAAAATAGTGCTATGTAGCAGAGGCTCTAGTAGTAGATGTTAGTACATCATTGGACCAAGCCCATGCTTTATGAGTCGACCCTGACCCAGTATACCACAGGGCCTCACCAGTCAGTCATGGTTCTGAAGTCCACGGTCGGCATCTTCCAGGGATGCTACGATGTGGAACAAGCTGCGTCTTTTCAAAAGAAGTCGACATTTTTGCGGCTGGCCGAGACCAAAGAAGTTCTTTTTGCGAACGAGCTTGGTTTATACGTAATGCAACTTTGGTTGATGGCCGAACGCTCCGTTACTACGGAGGTGTGGGTCGGTCGGGTCTTCATGGAGATGGGAAATCGGTGAGGTAAACCATGGGGGCCTTGAATTCCTGGCCAATCGCACACAATGTTCGAATTGCCGCTATCGTCTGAGATTTCGACAAGTTATGAAAAAGGATTGCAGGGAGGCATGAATCCATTTTGTTCTTGAGACCTTGCCAAACGTATTCTCCACAAAAAGTATGCTTCAGAAGAGAGAGACACGTATATACACCCCCCCCACTGGAGCTCCTTGCTGCACAGCACCGGGTCGTCAGCACCAGAGATCCAGCCAATGGAACCGACTCCCGGCATCGACCTTGTCCTGCTGTCTGTTTAGATGTGGAGAGAGAGAGAGAGAGAGAGTCAGCGAGCGAGAGCAAGGACGCTTCAGAACCCTCCTCACTCAGAAAGGACCCATCAGAGATCACTCCCACCGTTGTTATGACAGTTTTACTGCCTTGGCTGGTCCCCTCGAATATATGGAGTTGGAGTTAAGAGAGAGGGAGAGAGACTGAGAGAGAGGGAGAGAGACGGAGGGAGAGAGAGAGAGAGAGAGAGAGAGAGAAGACGGCAGTTGACTTCAAAGCCATGGGGCAAATTAAATATCAGATTTATTTTTTTGGCACTTGGGGGAATTGCTGAGTCGTGTGGCTCGGGGGTAGGATCCCATGACTGCCAATGAGAGCATGAAGACAAACAGCAGAGGAAAGGACAGGCTGGAATATTAATGCTTCCTTAGTCAGGGCTTTCTGAGCTGAACGTGAGGGCCGATCATTTCTCTTTTTTGATGTCTTGGAAGATGAAAACACAAACTAGACTAATCCATAAATGTGTGTTGTTTTTGAATTATAAAACATCATTGGCAATATAAAACTGGCGTCAGGTGAAAATAATTTTTCGAAAGGAATGAAATAGAGGGAAAGACGGATGGGTAATATGCTACATCTTGTCAGTGGATACAGTTGGGCAAAAAAAAGTCCATTATGCTGCCATCGCGGAATGAAATGCAATATAAAGCAGATATTGTCAATATACAGTCAATCTTTTCTCATTTCTTTAGCCCTCACCCATCAGAGAAATGTTCAGCTCATCAGTTTCAATTATAGACTGTATAAAATAGGTTTCAACATCACATTTTGCTTCCATTGCTATGCTAATCTAAAACGAAATAGATTTAATTCTGAAGTACGTTTATTCTCCAACTTCATCCACAAACTGTTAGCTAATAGATTTGCCAACCATTTTCAAAACAAAAGAATAAAAGAGAGAGGGAGGGGGATGAGAGAGCAAGACCTTAATCACATGCAGAGAAAGAGAGAGAAAAAGACTGAGCAAGAGGGAAAGAGAGAATGAGAGAGCATGATAACCCATCAATAGAGGACAAGAGAGAGAGAGAGAGAGAGCATAAGCACATCTAGAGAGAGAGAGAGAGAGAGAGAGAGAGAGTAGGTCTATGAAGTGAGAGAGAGAGAGAGAGACAGACAGACAGATGGAGAGAGGGAGCGGCAGTCCAGGAGACTAAGACGTCGGAGAGATGCTGAGATTAAAACCCCCCAAAAAACATTTAAGGTTTAGGGGCCCGAAACAACAAGAGGCACTCCGGTGTCTAAATGAGGCGGTGAGGCGCACGCCAAGGAATGCGAGGAATGCTGATGAGGCAGATTATATGGTGGTTAAGTCGAGAGAGATATCCACGCCTGGAGGAGAAAATGAAAGCCATTGGTTAACTACAAGGCCAAGGCTCAAATAACCTGTGCCAAACTGACAAATCCTGAAAGAAAGGAAGAAGAAGAAAAAAAAAATCCCGATGCAATTATAGATGAAGCCAACTCTCTGGGTAAATTGACCTTCAGAAATATGGAACACATTTTTTTGGGTGTTTTTTTATTTTTTCGGAGGAGACTGTGGTGTGTTCACGCCGCCACCGCCGCCACCGTCCAAAGTCACCCTGACATGAACGGATTGGTTTGTAAAAATAAAATACAAATACAAAAGTGATGAAAGTGTAAGAGAACGAAGGTTACCGGGCAGGGTGACAGGTTGCTGAGCGTGGAGGCATTCGGCAGGGAGAGATCTTGTCTCTCAGGAGGCAGGTTCAGCATAGATTAGCGCCCGGCTAAAGTGCTAACGACAAAAACACGCGGCCGCTTCAAGTCACAACGATTTTCCGAAGACCCCGGTGCTTCCCTTTGAATCCGAACCAAAAGAAATCACAATATTCCTCAGAAATATTTTAACCATGATCATTTGAATCTTCCTGAACAGGTTTACCTTTGAATACGATTATCATACCAAGCTCTGCTAATCCCATTACCATACCAACTTCTGCTGTGACCATTGGCCTAGAAGACCCACTTCTGCTAATACTATTACGAATACCAACATCTGCTAACTGTAACCTTAACCTTCAAATCCAGGTGTGAATGGGAAAAGCCAAGTAAACACTGCTCAGTCATTCGTAATTAATAGCGAGTTCCCCCGGCAGTGCTTGATCAAAAAGGCTAAAACAGCATCAGCATTACTTTGATGAGGAAGAGCTACTTTGCTTAATAAATCACCAACCACTACTCGTCTCTCTACAAAAAGTGACACAAACATTGTGTCATGAAAAAAAGACTTCAACTGTATTATTTTCATTATTAATGATGCTTTCTCAGCTTGCTCCTTGTCCCAGGCAGCTATTTCGGACACACACACACTCCCTAAGACACAAACACACACTTACGTGACCTCAGACGTAACGTTATTAGAATCAGTTTTGACCACTGACAACCAATTTATTTTGGTGATCTAAGCCATGCGTCCAAACAAGCCATTTTCTTCGCATTAGCGAACAATGCTCATGAGAGTCTTGAGTGTCGACAGAGAGGACATCTGCGTAACGTAACGTCAAATGACTTGATAACACACTGGGATGTTTGTTATATGAGCGACACATCAAGCGTTTCTTATTATTGTTGCACCATTGTTCCAAGTTCTTCTCGTGGCTGGGCCGAACCACAGCGGGTCGGACCAATCAACATCCTATGAAGAACTACTGCCAGCTATGGCCACTGGTGGTGATAGACAGAATGTTCATCCAATCACCTGCCAAGTCGGGGTTTTTTTCCAACCCTTTTCCAAGCAGTTTCAATGGCCAACTTCCCAGATGGTTCTGTGTAACAAATCATCTGGTGTGACAGGTTAAAATTTGCACAGCTTAATCACACCCAACCTTATGCCCTCTTAAAGGCCAAGGGAAAACTTTAAGACGGAACCCAGAAGAGGGATCCGTCCTTCCAGGGACTGTTAGGAGTGCAACAGGTGCTGCATGGTAACACAAACAACGTTCTGTTTGGGTTCTTAAATCAAGCGGTGGAGCTCTCAGGACCACTAGAATGTGCACAAGGAAAACCTGTCCAACCTGGAGTGCTGTGGTCCGCCTGCAGAGGTACTTCTGACTAAATATTTTGTGACCAAATATTTTGTCAATAGCCATTGAGTCATGTGACCCAAAAAAGAATAATGTACCCATATAGGTCATCATTGAGAACCGTCGCTGTAGAGGATGCAGGTCAGAATGACACCAGAGACACGGGAACAAACAGAACAGGAAGATGTCCTCAGAGAATAAAAAACATTCCAGAAAAAAGAGAAAGAAACAGAAATGGTATTTCAACTTTTCAACCCTTCTTTCAAAATTTGAGAGACTGATTTCCTGGCTGAGAGACTGAAAACTGGCTGGGCAGAAACCAAACCCCCGTTTATTTTACCCAGAGTATTAGAGAGGGGTTGTTTGTGCATTTGCGTGCCGGGAGCTTTGTGGCTTTCTCAGGGGTAGACTGTGGAGCTCACATCTCCACCAGGAAAAAGCCCCAGAAATGACCCAGCGGGCCTTGCTCAACTCCGGCTCCGTGCCCGTTTCCATGGAGACGCTGCTGCGGTTTTATTGCTTATCTATTCCTTGCCCGTAGCAAACATTTTCCCAATAATATGCTTGTGCTTGTCCGCACGGTTCGTTCATGTTTTTGCGTCTGAAGGCCGTGTTTAGGCGGGGTCAGAGAGAGACAAAGGTTCTTTTCTTTTTTGTAACTCGCCTCGCTGATTTACACTTTATCATTGCAGTAATTGTCCAAAAAAAATGCCAGATGTATTTTTCCACAGGGAGCAATATTGCTACATGGCTATAAAGCACCCTGTGTGTGTGTGTGTGTGTGTGTGTGTGTGTGTGTGTGTGTGTACGCACGTGTGTGTGTTGAATATGTCATTCTTATTCACTGAAAATCTGCCGCTGGCTTGTAGCTGCGTAGCACATTTCCACGCAACATTGATTGATTATGTGTGAGCGTAACGACAACACTAACCAAAGAAACATGAGGCCATTTTATAGAAACATTCTCTGAACACCTTCGTCGAAAGGTGTTTGTCTACGAACATCATTCTTGATTTGTCTTTTTCTTCTCTCCAAAAAGTAAGCCAGTCCAAAAGTCTGGGGAACATACAACGTTAGCTGAACCAGAGCTGTCTCGCACAGTGGATGTACAGTACAATCTATGTATGGTCTATAGATCTGTATGATATATGGCCCTCACGGCGCACAAGTCCCTCAGTCTTAAGGTTCACAGCAGCTACAGCTCACACAATCCCGCTACCTTCAAAGTCCCGGAAATGTCTGGAACATTTTGGGGACTTTTTTTTTGTCTTCCCTTTTGCAGTTCATGATCTGAGCTCCGCCTTCATTAATTGGTCACAGACGCTCCGAAAACAACCGCGCCGTGTTGTGTACGGGCGAGGCACAGACATCCAGCCATGCGGTTATGTAAAGCGAATTCTGTATCCACTCTGAGAATCCAAACGCGTTCTGATTCACCGCCTCAAGGCTCTTGTTTCCAAAAAGGTGTGTTCATCAAAGACAAACAGCTCCACGCCGCCACTACATTGATTTAAATTCATGATTTATTTTTACAAAATAATGTTTTACAAACCCTAAGAGCCCACTCCCGGCCGGAAGATTCCCCTTTAACAGCCTTTGCCCCTCATATTTACTTTAAACCATTTTCAGACACATAAAAAAATACAAGTTAAAACACTCGGGTGCACTTTCAACTTGGGCTTCGACGCTGACTTTAATATGTCAATGAAAAGCGGGGTGTGTGTGTGTGTCTCGGTGGCGCAGAGGAAGCCCACAGGAAGTGGAAACTACACGGACCGTGCACGGCTTGGCGGTGGCTGCACGTCCCGGGCCCCGGGGCCCAGGATCAATGGGGTCCTGCTGCGCCTCGGGCAGAGGGAACATAATGCGCACAGGCTCTTTTTAGAGATTGGCCCCCGGCTTTATGATTGACGGTAGGCTGAGAGAGAGAGGGAGAGAGAGAGAGAGAGAGAGAGAGAGAGAGAGAGAGAGAGAGAGAGCGCTACGGCGGGGACTTTGGCCAGTCAAAACACCAGCCTGTGATTATGGAGAAAATGGTAGAGCGAGAGAGGAAGGGAAAGAGGATATAGAGCACGGCATATAGTTAGAGCAAATAAAATGTCTGTACATTTATTGTAACAAGAGAGGCCCGTTTGAATGCGCGTTTGTCTTTTCTTTTCCTTCGGTTATTTATTTATTTATTTATTTCCAAATGCCTATCTCCCTCTGCTTATGTGGCTCTTGGGTTGTTCCGCTCCAGAGCAGAAGACACAGGGAGCGTCCGCTGAAATGCAGTCCCTGTCAAACACGGAGCAACCTGTATGGTTCCTAAGCACGAACGCTGTCGGAACAGGCACGCAGGCTCGCGTCCACCGGCGTTGCGAGTGTGGTTTTGGAAGACATGTGTTCACATGAGCAGCGGTTGTTAGCGTTTGATTTTGGACCTGCGTGATACACTGCTCACCTGCAAGCTCGTCAACCGTTCTTTTCTGGTCAGAGAGCCAAAACATAATTACACATGACATCTGTGCACTCTGCGTGTGTGCGTGTGTGTGTGTGTGTGTATGTGTGTGTGTGTGTGTGTGCGTGTGTGTCACTCAAACTGCATCGTTGTAAAACAACACAATGAAATCCTCGTTGCCTCATCCCTTCGAGCGAAGCTGTATCCAGGCAGACTATCTGTCCAGATAAGCACTCTCTTAAAACCTCCATCCAGATGTGGACACCCCATCTATTAATGACACTGTAACAGCGTTGCGTGCCAACCCAATAAAAGGTTACGTTCCTATTCAGCCCAGCCAACTGTGGGCGGGGCTTCATTGATTTTTTGCTGTGGTGTTAACCATGTGGAACCGTGGCCCAAGAGACAGAAGATTTTAAAGAGTTTAAAAGAAATCCTGTCAAAACATTGTTTTTTTGAGGTATTATTATTCTTTGAGCGCCTTCAAAATGGATCGTTGAACGCCCTCATCGCAAGTTAAGTTAATCCTTTTTATACAGATGGTTCTGCGTCCCGGGATGTTGTCAGGTAGGTAAATCACAGGCTAGGAGCTGAGCGTGAACCACAATGTTTTCCTACAATTAGCTGCAGTTTTTCTCACGGAGGAAGACGTTTTAAATGTTAATGGCCCATCGTTCTCCTGTACCCCATTATCATTATTAAGATAAATACACCCTAGATAAAGCATTACAGCTATAGTTAAGGGTAGTTAAGACTTTAAATCCTGAACAGGTTGGACAACACGATGGTGATGATGACGATGACGATGATTATGACGATGACGATGATGGGGATGACGATATGTTAATGATGATGAGGCTGAGGCTTAATCGTAATGTTTGTGCTGTCCGGTTGTTTGTTCCTACGTAGTTTGACGTACACGGTGTTGATTTGATTGGTTGATTGTATGTATTGCTTGTTCTCTGCCTCACTGGTACGTGGAAAAGAAGAAATCTGCTCAGTGTCATTATGTTATTATGATACGACACAAGCAGGACATGTGAACACTGCTTTTACTGGCTCCTCCCACTTCCCCCATGATAGCCACTGACAACATGCACCTGGAAAAGCACATGCACGCACGCACACACACACGCACGCACACACACACACGCCCAAACTCATTCACTCCTTATGCTTTACGGTCATCACCACCCATATCGACGTCAGTGATAACGGTGACCCCCAATAATGAATGCCGTAATACGCATTCACTGACAATTGATTAACAGTTAACTAATGGTCTAGTCATCATTTACTAATGGTGTTCATGTTGACTAAGGTATTAATGTATACATTATTTATTTACTCGGGTTAACCGTATAATCTAAACCTGCTGCCCAAACCATAACCCTAACCCCTCTGCTAATGCTATATAACAACAAAGACAAAGAAATAATCATGCTAATAGCAACAATAAGAACACCCACTTCTCCCCTGCTGGGGAGTGCAGGACGGCCTGACGCTCGGCAGGCTGGGTCAGGCTCCAGCCCCCCGCTGAATATTAGATGGGGTGTACTGCTAGCCGGGTGTCGTCTGCGTAAACAAGCCGGCCCGAGCAGCAGATTACCGCGACGCCTGCAGCGCCAGCGCGGCTAGCTCCGCCCTCCCGACTCCTTGTGTTCCCACGTCTGATTGGCTTCTTGAATTTGGGCTCCGGCTCGGTTGACTAGGTTGGTAATAGATATGGTTTTAGAAATGACACCTGATGACCGTTAGAGCTTTCTCAGCGGGGATGTTTGAATTCAAATGTGTGTGCGTATGTGTCTGTGTGTGTGTCACTGTCTACATCTGTGTGTGTGTGTATCACTTTCTACATCTGTGTGTGTCAGTTTCTACGTGTGTATGTGTGTGTGTGTGTGTCTATGTGTGTGTGTGTGTGTGTGTGTGTTTCAGTGTCTCCATCTCTGTGCGTGTCTGTGTATATGTGTCTATATATACGGGTGTGTGTCTCCTGTATATGT
>OMOU01053969.1:0-10331 GCA_900312585.1 Malacocephalus occidentalis | reverse complement strand
CACCAACACAAGGACAAAGCAGGGGTGGTGGTGGAGGGGTGTCTAACCACAGCCTTGGGTGCTGTGTGTGTGTGTGTCTGGACAGACCCCAGACACAACGGGCCCCCGCTGATGTGCAGACATCTGCATGACGTGCACAAGGACGCATAATATTACTGACAACTTGAAATACTACTACTACTACTACTACTACATGTAACACAGTGAAGGAATCCAGACAGACCATACACACACACACACACACACACACACACTTTTTTACCACTCCTACTCAATTCCTACATGTGTTTTGGTGTTAGACTTGTATTGACTTAATAAGTATGCAGCCTGTTTAATAAAAAGCTGCTGATTGTGTTTTGGAGACGCGCACCACAGGACACTCTCTCAATGTTGCAGACGAGAGTTCGAAATGGAAAATGCGAGAGGGGAAGGTTTTGAGCGCAACACCGTATTAATGTCCTAATGCCCGCGGCTTGGGAGGGATCACAGGAAGAATGTCTCACGCTGAATTATAACCGGAGTTGTGCTTCACACAAGGAAGAGCACACTGGCGGGAGTGGTAATTACAGCCATTCTCGGATGTTTAAGTCACAATGAAATACGCCAAATGATCACACAACACAACCCTGAACGTATTGCCGAGTTTGGTAATGCTCATCAATTTACTTGTCGAACAAGATACGCAACGTAAGTATTTTAGCTTAGGATAAGTTGGTCATTTAGCCATTATTAAGAACTTCCAGTGAATTCCGATGATGGAGGGGCGTCTTGCTCTTGGATGCCTACAGTTAGGCTGCGTGCAGGATTGAACGCAGTTGAAAGTTTGAAAGAGTTTGAGTCCTCCTATTGCATAGACACAAACTTCACAGATGGGGAAAAAGCTTTCTAGAGGTGACGAATGTGCATTATTGTTTGATCGGCCTGTTTGGACTCCCTCCCCGGTGAGTCTTACAGGCATTTGTTTGGTTGTCTTGGCCGCAGGTCCTTAGTTTCTGACAACCTTTTCAGAAGTCAGACAGAAGTGTTCCAAGAAGAAAGGTTTATGGTAAAGTGCTGCCTGTGATCTTAGAATAAAGCATGTTATTACTGAGACACATTTGGACATTTGTTTACCACTTTGGAATCCAGAGATGTGAAAACATTAGCTACTGTGTGGATAATTCCTCCCAATTAGAACAATTTAAAACCACAGGTCATATCTAGTGCCCCTCTATCAGGTGCTAGCATGTAGCTTAGCACAATTAATGCTAATGTTGGCAGTTTGCACAGCGATCGCCAACTCACATGTGATGTTTTATCCAAAGCGACCTACAATAAGTACATTTGAGACAGCAATATATCGCTGTGGTGCATAAAGTGAAGAATAGAACGGGATTCAAGCATTCATAATTATTCATAATTATTGACAACTTGAAACTGATAACCACAGTGTTAGCCATCATAACCTGCATGCGTGTGTGTGTCTCCTCAGCCAAACAGGGCAGCAGACAAACCATCCAACTGTCCATCTAATCATCTGGAACAGGTCAGGTCCATTTCTAATGCCGTCAGGCTTCCCTCCTTCCCAGTGTACTGGAGGTGAGCCACAGGCACGGCTACAGTTGGCAGGGGATTCAACCAAAACACGAACACAAAGCAGTCACAACAAAACCCTGGTCACACTGAATTAACTATTCCAGACAAAGCACTCATATTTTACTCATTATCATTATAAATGATCATCAGTGTCATATTGGTAAATCATGTCAACGGTCATTCCAACGTGACTGCATTTTAATTTTTTAACCATCATCAGAAAACCAGGTTAAACCAGATTAAATCCAGGCGAAAGATAGTTTAAACCCAGTTTAAACCAGGTGAAATCAAGTTAAAACAAGATTAAGGGGGGGCACACTAAGGGCCAACATGGAGAATTACTATAGTAGGACTACTACTATACACACACACACACACACACACACACACACACACACACACACACACACACACACACACAATGTGCAAAAACGGTAGGACAGAAGAAAGGTAAGACAGTTGTTGTGCCAGTCTGTTGTTCTTGATGTCTAGTCAGGGAGCAGACCAGGTGTGTAATGAGGGGCGGGGCCTCTAGGCATCACTCTCAGCGTTACCTGAGAAAGTGCTTTTTATTCCACATTGTTCGACTGACAACATAACAATTCGTAGCCCAGCTGTGAAACAAAGACTGTAGATGTTATGTTCCATAATATTATGAACCCTGTGCTGCTTGCAATGTTGTTCTTGGATTTGGAGGTTTGAAGATTAGAAATGTTTGTGAGATCGACTTTCTTTTGTTACTTGGACCGTTTACCTTGTATTAATATTCTTTTGTTATTATTATTATTATTTATATTCACTGTTGTAATTTAAGTAGCGGTGTCGTGTCTGCAATGTTGCCATCGGAAAGAGCCACTTTGGAGGGAGAATCTGAGGCAATGGCCCCCAAGGGAAAGCCCTCGTGGTCTATTCTGGGAGCCGTACGCGGTCCCTCAAAGACCCAGGGGCCCGGTGACTCTTCCGTACTCCAACACACCGTGGCTCTAGTCTGTACTCCAACTCAAGCACAGAAACTCACCCAATCTCTGCTCAGAGTACAAGAGCGCCCGGAGATTAAATCAGACGGGAATCTTGTTACCTGCATAGAGTACATGCATCACCTCCCCAACCACCATCAACACCATCACCTTCACAACCTCCACCACCACCACCACTGCCCCAACCATCAGAGCTAGGATCGGAGGCGAGGAGCAAGGCAAAACTCACCTGTTCCCCTCTGCCTTCCCCTAGGGGGTCTGGTTCATTTGTGTCCCCAATGTTATTTATTTTATGTTTATTTGATTCTATGCCTTTCTGTTAGGTTTGATTGTATTATGTTTAGGATTGTTTTTACCCCTGCTTTTAACTTTACTGTATAGCACCTTGAGATTGTACTGTAGGCTAGGTACGAGGAGGGAGGCTAGGAGCTTTTGTCTGGTCTTCAGAGAATGTCTGCTGTTGCGGCCGACTGGACCTGACATGGGTGTGGAAGGATGAAATTGTTCTGTTGTCAGATAGCGTGATGAGATTAAGTTATGTTTGGCGGTGGCACACAATAAACCAGTTAAACTCACTCAGTGAAGTTAGTAACATTTTGAGTTACTTGAGGTGATCTGTGTCTTGGTGTGGAGAATGCACTGTGGTATGTTGTTCTGCACGCATCCATAGCATAGCAGCACTATCCGTTGTGGAACTGTTGCACACTTATGGGATTCAGTGGCATAATTCTGGATGACAGTTTAACGAGGGGCATTACTGAGAAGAGGCACGGCTGGATTCTGTGTCAAGAGCTCTGAATGCATATTTGGAGATTTAGAGAGATTTAAGAGATTTAAAAAGCTTTTGAATTCATACTCTTATTCAGCTCTGAATTTATTATGCAGTTACATGATTTTTTTTTTACATTCAAACAATGAACCGTTGAAACCTCTATGTCAACCTTAAAATACAAAAATATATCGTTTTAGTTGCAAAAAAGGTGAAACGAATTTCAGAAGTGTATATATACATATGTACATGAGTAGGCCTATAGCCTATGTATGATAAAGATATAGAACATGGTCTACATGGGGGACTGTATGGAGAAATGCATAGTTCCCTCATAAGAGTCCATTCAGAGGTAGGGAATATAGTAGGTGTGGGAAAAGTCAATTTGTTCACTAATTGCATATTTTTGCAGTCTTGATTGTAAAGAATTTGAAGACAAAAGTCCACAATGACAGTTGATGGAATACAAGAGAGGCAAGAATTTCCCCCAAAACAAAGCAAAACAGCAACACCACATTGTTGTCGCCCCACAAGACGTGCCAAAAACCCTAACACACAATACATTTCGTAGGCCTATCTAAAATGTTAGTTAATTATATTGTAATGCATGTTTTTGTGTTTAGGTATTGTCCATAATTTTGGAAAATGTGTTATTGGTATTCTATGAAAGTGTAGACTTGATTTAATGTAAAAACGTAGTGCTTACATAAAAGCTCAAACGTCGCCTGCATGACTGATGCGTAAAACATTTGTACTTGCTGAACTGAATTGTACACTGCATAGGCCTAACTTATATAATGTATGATATCTCCCTGGAGCCCTAGGGCACTCATTTTATTATGTGAGATGTATGTGCGCCGCTTTACTATGGGTGTTATTAATGTTGGATTTATAAAGTGTCGGTTGACAATCGGTTGTTATTAATGGTGTATTTATGAAGAGCCTGCATTATCAAACTCTCCTCCCAGCGACACTTGGTTCCAGAAACGAAAACAAACTGGGAGACAGAACACATAAATGTTATATTCCTCAAGTGTCCTGAAATGCCAACTATCAGGCTATTATTACTATTTAATTCTTTTGATACCATCCTCCCCTTTAGACACCACAAGTTGAAACCTTGTGCCAGAGACGAGAAGTTGACACATTAATTAAAAACATGTATTGTGGTGGTTTTTATTGACTGCAACTCACCGCGTGTCATTGTAAGACGCGTCCAGCCAGCCTCCCGCCTCATTCTTTATGTAGCCGGGGGTGGGGTAGGGCGGTCGGTCCAGCATCCCCCCCGGGTACCACGGCTCCGGACCCGGCCGCTCCCGTCGCACGACCCCCCTCTCGTACGGGTCGCACACCATCGCGCTGTTGCTGCACGGCCCCAGGCTGTGCGTGTTTACGCACTGCCTTGAACCCGCGTATGGACCGCTGCTGGTCCCGTTGTAGTTGTAATGAGTTCCCCATAAGGTCACGGTGGACTCACTGTTGATCGCCTCGGACTTTATCTTGACGCTGTACTGCTCTTGGAGGTAGTCGACGTACTTCTCCTCCGCGGCGTCGCCGACCTCACTCCCCTGTCCCGGGGGCTCGTAGGCGTGAGGCTGTCTTTCTGCGGCGGGCAGACCGTGTTGGGGGAAGTGGGTAAAGTTGGCGGTCACATGAGGCGGGCCGTATGAGTATGAGCCCGGTTGGACCGTGGTGTCCATATGGTCCATCTCTTTGGAAGTGATGTCGTCGAAGTCAGTGTGCTGGAAGTCCAGAGGGTTCCGGACGCCGAGGATGTGGTGCATGCTCGACTCGTCCTCTGGACTTTTAAACATTTCCACCAGTTGATCGTCGCTGTGCAGATCGGTGTTGGCGCATCGCGTGTGTGGAGGCGTCTGAGCTCCAGGACCATTCAAAGTCACCCCGAACAAGTACTCTCCGCGTATGTGCTGCTCGTTGGCCACAGACAAACACTGCACAAGATTGGGGTCCGGGTCACTCGTGTCGTGGGAGTCCACCGTCAGCCCCATGGACACGGACACCGCTTTGCACAGCTCCTGAGCCGTGTCCGATGAGATGGAGACTCGGGTGGGGTGGGGGCAAGTCACCCGGCTCTCCATAGCTTTCTTGCGGAGCTGCGCACTGTTGTGGCCGACTCCGCGGTGGGCTCCGCGGGCATCGTCGTGCACCCTCACCGCCTCGACTCTGCTTTCGGTCGAGTTGTTTTTAACCACATGTACGCGTCTCGCCTCGTTCTCTATCGTCCTGCCCGGACGGCATCTCACGTCGCTTTCCCTAACTTTTCCCGGCCATATTTTGGTACAAACTAAATGTCGGTTGATTTGGCTCATCTCCCAGGGGCGGATATGTTCGCGGGAAATGTCGAATTTGAACCCGAAAAAAAAGTCCGAGCTCCGAGAAACGGGTCGTGTCGAATAATCTCACAAGTGCGCACAACTCCCCGGTTTTGGAAAAAAGGTTTTGAAGGTCCGCGAAAAAAAAGTAGGAGTCCCCAACTCCTCCTGGTCTCCTCCTGTTCTCCTCCTAACCCAACACCCCTCTGCTATGGGTGTAGGGTACAGCATAACGTTGTCTCACCTCGCCAAAACAAACACACAAAACGAAATTTCGGAGCATAATCTAAATCAGTTCGATTGAGGGACATTAGAATATCTATTTATTTTAAATGGGTGGAGAATCTATTGTTCCCAGTTTACTGAGTGGAGTTTGGCAACTTCTCGGGAGGGCGTCTGTGTGTTGGAGTCCGACCCTGAGTGGAGGTTCTGACGTGACCGCACACACACACGCGCGCGCGCACACACACACACGCACACGCACAAAACAGAATATAACTGTAATTGTAAATTACTTCTCTGAAAGACTGACTGAAAATGCATTAAAAAAAATACAGGTCAAACAAAAATGTATTCAAAAAAGGAATTCCAGCAATGCCTTACTTTCAGGAAGTACCGCATTCAAGATGACACAAGCACGAGGATCAGGTGCTCTCTAATTTGTGTTATCTGAGTAGAGAATCTAGCTAATGTAGCTAATATAGTTGATTTTTGATGTAGCTTATAAGGTAGCTAATGTGGATAAATTAGTCCATGTAGCTAATATAGATAAGGTAGCTAAGGTAGCTATTTGCTGTGATCCACCAAGGTGTAGATAATCTAGCCAATTACAAATATTTCTAATGTAGCAAGTGTAGCTAATGATGCCAATGTATCAGTGCATTTAGAAGGTATCAGACTGGCTGTTGAGTCCTCATACTAAAGCTGTGTAGCGTTTTCCCTGCTCCACGCAGGCTAAAACAAACTGGGCCAATAGTTAATTTGATTCGTACTATACAGCAATGTTTAAAAATAGAAAGTGATCCGAGTGAAGGTACTGGGCATACTTTGGCAATGCAGTTGACCATTTGCCAAAGTCAAGAACATTAAAGCCGGCATTGCCTTTGCCTTTCAGTTTCATTTTATTTTCAATTAATTACCATTGAAATGACAATATTGGCAGCCCTGTGTCAACAGTTTTTTGACTGACTGGCTATGTTGCCCCGCTTGGTGCTTGTGGTGAAGCCACTAAGATATCCCTTTACTTCGCTTCATGGACTGTGTTTTGGAAAGATGATGGCATTTCCCCGGGGAAAAGTCATAATGGTCACAAGAACCCTGATGATCATATTGCACTATACATCTGTGTATGGCGAAGGCGGAGACACACACCAGTGTTTCTCAATGTGGGTCAGGACCTCACTTACATGGGGGTGTGTAGGGAGATTGCTAATTAATAATCAAATCTATTCTATTATCTATTCTAGATATTTACATTTGTTTGGATTTAAAAGAAAATCATAATTGAATGTTGCTGTAAAGGTCCTGTCTATACAAATGGACTGTCTCCTGATTTGTAACCACTACAGTTTGCATCTGCACACTCACTGTTGAGGCGAATGGGGATACAATGATGTTCAGACTACACTGTTGAGATGAAATCATCAAAATGAATCTTTTACAATCTAAAGAGTCCAAACCTTGCCATGCAGAGACCCCTTTTCCCCAAACAAAACATAAAACCTTAAAGTCTTACTGAGAAAAAGAAAAGCAGAGATGCTATAGTTTATTTTGTTGAGCTGTTCATACAAATTGGATGTACATGCAGTATATGTCTGCTACCTTAATTCAGATCATTCATTGGCAATGGACAGAATAGAATCTGGAATTTTCCGCCAATAAAGACATTGGTATCTGTGTAATGAGGGTTCTAGACCAAGCCATGTCAGCACCCTCCCTAATTATTAGTGTTGTTGCTCTGGTTTGTGACCTCAGAGATTAAGATGAATAGACGAATGGAAAGATAAAATCTAACCCTAAGCTCTGACACCTTGAAACATGCCAATGTTAACCAAGGCCAATTTATGGGTGCTTTTATCCTGAGCCACATTTGAAGAGATTTCGTTTTTATAGTTCTGTAAAAACAAAAGTAACCTTCCTCGTGATACATCAGCCTCAGAATTTCATAATAATAATAATAATAACAATAATAATGGCATGATTCTAATTATTATTCTTGTTATAATTATTATCATCATTGTTATTATTCATACCATTTTCACAAATTGCGTGCAGTGATACACCAATCCTTAACTGCAGAGGCATTCAAACGCCATGTAACGTCACTGGCGTCCATGTTTCGTCTGCAAAAATTTTAGCTATTAATGTGCAGCTAGACATACCCAATATGCTGTTGGACTGTTGCAAAAATGCATAGAAATTCCTGTTGTATGCACATTTTTGCGTCCTATATATATATATAAGTATAATGGTTTAAAGGATGACTTTGGGACTTTTCAACCCTTATTTTCCCATCATGCTAGGTCTATGTGACTAATACGGACAACCATTTTTGAAATTGGTCCAGTCTTGAAGGACATTACTCCAGCCCTCGGCCGTGAAACACCTGCAATTTAACCCTTTGTTGCGATAGTGCCCGGCAATGGACGTCCTCTAAAAGTGCTTGTTTTGCCACTGACCCGCTCGGAGTGTTATCATGTCTGAAGAACATCACTGTTTCCCCGACACGCATCAAGCGGCGGCCCAAATGCTGGGACTGCTTGTTGTATTTCAAAACATCCTGGAGGATGGAGGTGCAACAGAGGAATGTGGCCGAGGTGGACGTCTATGTGACGCCATGTTGACCATTTCATTTAGGGGTTTCAGTTGGTTCAGTTGGTGTTTTATTTGTATAGCGGAAAAAAGGGGTATGTGGACGAAGTCGGTGGATTTTGGGTCCACCCTCGGTCCGAGTCGCAACGCGGTTACGGCAGCACTTCGGTTGCCCACCAGACGGGGTGTGGAGCTTAGATAGGAAGGATAACCCCAATGGAATTGGAAGCTGCTGCGATGTGCGTGGCTTTGAGTGTCTGGGGCTACTAGAACAAAACAGGGTGTGTTTGTTGGACCATTGTGCAAAGTTTCAATGAAATTGCGCTGCACCACTAACTAGCGCTATTCAAGAGCGTGCAAAGAAAGACTAACAGGCATTATACTGGATGCCATATTGGCAGAAATGAAAAGGTGGAGTCAACAACCTAATAGCCCGCCTCATAGGTCAAGCATGAATATAGATCTACGCTGGTGCGGTGGAGAGCATCCTGACAGGCAGCATCACTTCCTGGTTCAGCAACAGCTCCTCTCAGGACGGGAGGGCGGTGCGTTCAGGTGAGCCCGGTCGTAGTTGAGTCGGCGGCGGTGTTGTCTGTGCAGGCGGAAGAAGTTGTTGAATTTGTTCAGCGGAGAGAGATTGCTGTCACAGGCCTGCGGCGGAGGGGTTATAGTCTGCGGTCTGGATCCCCTGTTGAAGCGGAGCCTGCGGGACCGTGAAGGATCCTCGCCACCCCCCCAACAACGAACTGTTCCAGCTGCTGCGGTCTGGTGAGCGCCTCTGCGGTCACCAGTCATCAGGACTGTGCACTCTGACCTCACCAGGCCCTCCCGTGCACACGCTCACAAACACACATGCACACAAAGGTAGTACGCAGTACATGCACGCACATAGTTTTACTTCATTGATTACAGAACGTATGACATACATGCATGCAAACATACACGGTATGCACTCACTTCATTCTATTTCACACTTTCATTCTACTTCATACTATTTTCATATTTTTTGTTCTTTGTTCTAGATTTCTCATTCCTGCGGCTCTTTTTGCTGTAAATACTGTAAATATTGTGGATATTCTGTTCCCTCCAATTAGTGTTATTTGTATTGTATTGGTTTTTTTTGCACATTCCCCGGGGCATTGCCACTTTTTCATTTCACTGCACATCCTGTATATGCGTGTGCAACATGATCTCATAACCACTAAAGTACGTGAATCTTGAAACAGATGGCCCGCCATAATATCAACGTTTGTATTTGTAACGACTCATGAATTGCCGTTGAGATGCTGAAATTGGTTTGTTTGCCAACATTTAGCAGCTAGTCCTGGAAGGCGGACTTCCCTGCGTGTTTGTCAAGAGTCACGTTTCCACCGCAGGAACGTTCCATAAGTACAGGAACATTGGGTGTGGGGCTTGCAGCGCAAAAAATAGGCGGCAGGGCCCCACTTAGCATGGCGCACCGCTCAAATTTGCCACCGTGCACTGCGCTCAAAGTTCAAATATTTGACCTTGTTTGCCACGGACCTTTCACGGTTGCATGTGATGATGAGAAGCGACAACAAAGCAGGGAGAGAGTGATGAGTAAAAAAAACGGATCCTTTGTGTTTCAGAGTTCCCCCGAACTCTACAACACAACATTAAAAACATACCACGACCTCAGCAGGAAAAGCAACGCTGTCATGATCCGCATCCCATTCCGTGAGTTTCCACCTTCAGCGTCAATACACCAACTCATCAGCCTAGTCACCTCCACCTGTCCCCGCGTCAATCACTCCCTTTATAAACTCTGCCTTTCCACAAAATCACTGCCAGATTGTAACTTTGCTCTTCGTATGCAAGACTCTCCAGCAAATCCTCTGTTTGATG
>OMOU01053958.1:0-10454 GCA_900312585.1 Malacocephalus occidentalis | reverse complement strand
GTTGCCGTCGCCACGCTGCTCCAGCCCCAGCCTGAGGTTCAACTCTGACCCTGACGCAGCACCCTCACCCCCCTGCACCCAGCAGTACATGCTGTGAGTCTGCCTGTCTGTCTGGTGGGTTGTCTGTCTGTCTCTGTCTGTCTGTCTGGTTGTTTGTCTGTCTGTCTCTGCCTGTCTGTCTGGTGGGTTGTCTGTCTGTCTCTGTCTGTACGTATATCTGTCTAGCAACCTAGCTCACTGTTTTTCTAGCTGTGTGTATATCAATCCATCTGCATATCTCTCTCTCTTTCTCTCTCGCTCTCTCTCATGTTGCTCAGTGCTCAAAGCCATCTCTGGCTTAACAAAGGTTCACACTACAAGTTCTGTTCCAATTGGTGCCTGAAGTGACTGATTCAGTGACTTGCCACTCCAACTCAGCGATTTACAGAACCTGTGTTTTAATGGCGATCGCCCTGTGGCTTGATATGTCTGTGTGTGAACTCCGCCTTTGGTTCCTCTTGTCTGAGTGAATTTCTCGACTACATTACTACACCGCTTATGCCTTGGGAACTGCTCTGTCTGTTTGTCTGGGTTTCTGTCTGTCTTGCGTGTGTCTCTATGTCTGTACCGTTCCTCGCTCATTTTTGCACGTGTCCTCAACGAGAGCCTCAGCTAATTGGTGCATGAAATGCAGTGACCTTAATTAAGACTATCTTATTTTATGATAATAGATTATGAGTAGCTCCTTGCTACATAGACCCAGACTCTCGTTTATATATAAGGCTGTACTCCACTTCTAGTTCAAGTGCATCTTATGTCACTGAGTCTATTTGCACTTTGTTGATATTTATTTAAGTTTAGCCACAGCCCAAGTATGGGAGAATTTATCACAAAGCATAGCCGCCATCTTGTAAGAATATGGGCTATATGAATGAACTGTGGAAAGATAAAACATCATGTAAGAATATTTGCATTTAGTGATTTGATTCGGAGGGCCCATGGTCATCCATTCAGGACACTAGGATCACAGGGGTCAGGAGGAATGTGTGGAAGGATTCAGAGGAGCAGATAGGGTCCCCAGGAAGGACAGCAGGCATGAAAGAGTCGGCCACATTTGATTACACAGGAAGGGAGAACACACACCTCGCCTCGACACCCGGGGTCCAGACAGGACGGAGCCAACAGTTGAATCAGCTCCATCAGAGGGCTACCATTTGTTAAGAACTCACTGATCTCACTATTTCTCACCCTGGTTCTCAAACCTTAAACCATTAGTTGTTACACATATATTCAACCCTCCTCATAGTTCTTATCAAGGTAATGGCAATAAGTTACTTCCTATCATCGGTGTCCTGCTACTAGTCTGGTGCATCCACTAAAGGTCCAGGGCATTGACATGTGAAGTGGAGGATGCCTGGACACTTGCAGGGTAGAGTTTAAGCTGCAGAAATGCACCAGTCTTGTGGTTCTGGTTGTATCGGCTGGTTTAAGCCCTCTTTCTCAAAACACTCAACTGTCCACAAGTCTAACCGCCTAACCGTAACAGTGGTGAGAGGAAGAGGAGGAGAGGACGAGCACAGAGAGGTAGAACGATGATATATATATCTGACCTGACCTCTGGCCCTCCACAGGGCCAGAGGTCGCGAGCGGACAGAGGGGCCGGCGGAGGCGTCCCCTTCTTCCGTTCCTCTCCTCTCCCGACACATCAGCACCCTGAAGAAGAAAGTCCGCCGTTTCGAGGAGCGCTTTGAGCAGGAAATGAAATACAAGGTGTGCACTGAGTCTTTGATCCGAAGGGAATCCCCAGAAGAATGTTGTGTTTATTTCTACCGTCTCTTTGAACAGTTCCTTTAGCACCCTCTGCTGGCGATATTTGCAATATTATTGCAAGGAGGCTTTGCGATTAGAATGAGATTCATAATAATAATACAATGATGGCAATATGTTAGAAAACAGATTAAATCATATTTTAAAAAATTAGAAATACAGTATGGATGCACTTTGTATACAGCAAGAAGCACACACTACTACACAGTCAGTGCACAGAGAAACGAGAAAAGTTGTTTTCTAGAATGAACGTGTCAAATACAGTCTCCGTGTTACGAAAGTAAGCGGCTTAATTTTTCTTGGTTAAATTAATACGTACCTATGCATCAATGTTGTCTTTTTAATCGAAACAGAAATAGCAGCAGAAGAGTCTTAACGTTCAGACGTCTCTCTCGGGAGTCTTCCTGCGTCTCAGTTTCCGCGTCGTCGTGTGTTTTGTGTTGCAGCCCTCTTACAACGACAAGAACGGCAACCCAGAGATGGTGAAGGTTATGCTGGAGCTGGCCAGGGCTCGCCAGCAGCTCAAAGGTGCAAATAATAAGCAGCCGCCAGTATACTTTAGTTTGGCTTGAAAAAGTGTCATTATATCAATTGAGTTTTAGTTCAGTTAAAGAACGAAATAATGAATTATTATGTCTTTATTATAAGTATAATGTTAATTACATATTGGATTTTATATTTAAATGGCAGGAAAGTATTATATGATAGTTTGACAATGATTGACCGCTCTTAAGAATAAAATGTATTACTGTTATTATTAAGTACATAAAGTTATCTTCCATCCGTCACCTTGTGATGTCATGTGGTCTTGCTAGAGATGAAGCTGAGGCAGTCTGTGTTCGAGTCCAACGACCATGAGGGGACAGCTGGGGAGCAGCTCTCCAGGTAGATTTTGTTGTTATATATATATATGCTTTTTGTGATTACTCCATACTATTCCATACTACTATGAAAACACTGCAATACATGCTCAGTAACACCACACTGGTTTATTGAATTATTGTCAAATGATGTTGTAATATTTGTATCCAAGTGCAGTGGACAATATAGGTTTCAACTTTTTTCTATTTTGTATTAATGCGTCACTCACATAATTGAACACGACTCCCGCGTTGGTGCGGATGTGAAACGCTGTACTCACGGTTGGTTAACGGGTCATCTTGTGCTGCAGGTACGGTTCTGGCCAGCAGGGGGAGCCAGAGCAACACAAACCCACGCTGGAGGAAACGGTGGAGTCGCTATTCGGAAGGCTACGAGAAAAGAGACTAAATCTAGGCTTGCCAGACAATATGAAGGTGCGGAACAAAACGCTAGATGTTCTATGTGTGTGCTGTATGTATTCACATAAATGCTTAACTACATGTCTATATTGTATAGTGTGCGTAATTTGGGTATGTACGTTCACTGCGACTGACTGCTGTGTGTGTGTCTCTATCTGTGTGTGCACCTGCTAGCCTTGACTCCACGCTAATCCTGTGTGTGTGTGTGTGTGTGTGTGTGTGCAGGAGATGAACCAGGGCCAGATGGTTCTGGAGAAGATCACACTGCAGAAGTGTCTGCTGTACTTCGAGAGCCTCCACGGGCGACCGGTGAGCCAGTCCGCCGGTACCCGACGTAGCGGTCACATGACACGTCAGGTGTACAGACACAGGCCGGTCCAAAAGTCACGTGACAAGCCAGGCGAAGAACGGCATGTGATCAAAACAGGAGGACCGTCCCGTGATACTCCTCTCACACGTGTAGCCGTGTATACCACAGGAAACAGGGTCTAAATCTAGCTACAGGACCTCCCTGCACGGAGGCCGCGGGTCCTGTCAATAATAATATAATTCCTGTAAAGTAGTCCCTCATGGTAATAAAAGTTCTGTGTACTTTTGGTGGAAACGCGGCTTATATCTGCTTTGCTGGTTCTATATATATATCTCTTATTTTGATACCATGTATGTGTGTGTGTGTCTCTCTCTCTTTCTCTCCCCCCCCTCCTAGGGTACGAAGCAGGAGAGGAACCTGGTGAAGCCCCTGTATGACAGATACCAGATGATCAAGCGTCTCCTGTGTGCCACGCCCACCATCACCACAATTGTAAGAGCCCATCCCCCACGATCTCACTGACCACCATTTAAAATTGATTCCTGTTTGCTAACAATGAGCCATTTCCTTTCTACCATGTAACTATGAGCTCCACCGACAAATACAAAGATATACAAATATCAAAATTACAATCATTTATAGAGAAAAATGTGCTAGTGAAACCATATCGACAACAAAAACGTAGACGCAATCAGCCAGTTTAAAACAAACCACGATGGCATAATGCATGAATCACGCTTGGTTCATTTCCCTCATGGTAAGGAGGAAGAGGAAGGCTCCGACGAAGATTACACAAACCACCATCGACCGGCCCCGCCCCCGCGCAGCGTGGCACGCCAAGCAGCCAATGAGGACGACAGCGACCGCGACAGTGACCCCGCCTTCGTCTCCCCCATCGTGGAGGTGAAGGAGGTCCGCGAGAAGTCCCCCGTCACGGTGACCAATCTCCACGAAGCCTCCAGGTACACACATCGCCGTCACCATCACCATCACTGCCACCGTCACCATCACCATCACTGCCACCGTCACCATCACCATCACCGTCACCATCACCATCACTGCCACCGTCACCATCACCATCGCCGTCACCATTACTGCCACCATCACCATCGCCATCGCCGCCACCATCGGCGTCACCATTACTGCCAGCGCCACCATCACTGCCACCGCCACCATCACCGTCACCGCCACTGTTACCATCACCGCCACCATCACCGTCACCGCCACCGTCACCATCACCATCACCGCCACTGCCACTGCCAACGTCACCATCACAATCATCGTGGTCCTCAGCATGACGTCACCTCATTGGTCAGAAGCCGAAAGCAGCAAACCACTTCATTGGTTTCTGCCTAACGAGAAAGCAAATCTCAGGTGGTGTCGATTGACGCTCGGTAAGATCCCATCCCACGATACAGACGTGTAATACATGTCGTAATAGAACATGTTTCATCGAGAGGTCCATGCAATAACATACATGCATGTATGTTATTGAATTGTAACAGGTTTGGCAAGAGGAAGCATGGTTTCTCATAAAAATAATTGTACAAATAATAAATAACCACAAATGGACAGTATTGCAATTTGGGATTGTTATTGAGAACAACAACAACGTTGGGCCCGGCAGGTCGGAGCTGGTGGTGAGTTTGCGGGAGACGAGGGTGGAGAAGAAGAGAATCCGTAAAGGCCTGCGGGAGTTCGAGGACGAGTTCTACAGACAGACCGGCAGGTGAGAAGATACGTGCTCTGTTCCTCCAAGGAGCCTTGTGCTTCAAAACCAACATCTGTGTGGATGTTTGTAGAAATGAGCCACGCAACGAACCAGTGCATACATATATATTTAGAATATAGATTTTTTTTAGAATTGGTAGATTATTACTCTGTTTAATGTTCAATGTTATTCACCAATTTCACAATAGCACATTCCTTGTTTGTAAAAGCTAAGGCCAATAAAGCAAATCCTGATTCTGAATCGTTACGAGAAGCGACCGTCTTGCGTTGCGTTGCTTTTGACTGACCTGTGTGTTTGCGTGTTGCGTGTTTGCATGCAGAACCTGCCAGAAGGAGGACCGCACGCCCATGTCCGCAGAGTACCAGGAGTACAAGCAGCTCAAGGCTAAGCTCCGCCTCCTGGAGATCCTCATCAGCAAACAGGAAGTGAACTACAACTGACAACTACCACGACTACTATTAGTACTTCCTTGTCTCCTTTTGTACTAAAGTCCCTATGCTAAAAATACCGTACATATAAAAGTTTAAATTTTATCGTGCCGTTTAGTGTGCACTCTGAAGATGTGGAAGCATGACGATGCGTGCGCTTGGTGGACGCTTGTGCACTTTTCACAAAGTTGTATTCTGTGCCATGAACACAGAATACAAGTCAAGTCAAGTCCTGTACTCCAAGTCTACTCCAAGGGCACTCATTGGGATTCGTACTCGCAAAAAAATACTCACAAAGAAATGCGTCACAGCATTCATGAGGTTGACTCTTTGATGAACACGGTGATTTGAAGTAAATATCGATTCTCTTGAGGTGGACTCATTGATACCTTTTGTCAACCGATCAACTCAAACATGCCTTTGACTTTTCAGAGTCCGGAACCTTGGATTAGACTTTTCTATCTCTCGTGATGTGCACATGCTCAACTTCAATGTTTGTTTTCAAGTTGTTATTTTTATAACGACACTTGTTCCAAACCATATATATATATAGTATAAATATCATTCATGGGCAAGTAAGGATTCCATAGCTATTATTTGCTAGAGCAAATCAACCCTTGTCTGTCATGTGAGAAAATATTATATATGATTTGTGGACCAAAAAAACCATTAGTTCATTCCCAGATAATTGACACTAAATTGCACTTTAGCGTCGATGACGCGAGAAGACCAGAGAACAGGGGAGAGCTGGTCTGTTCACCGAAGACCTTTGTCCAGTGGAACTCAACGGACCGAGTGCGTTGGCCACAGATTATTGTTGTGAGGGGGGTCGCATTAGACGCTCACAAACAGCATACTGGAGTTCAGCTGGGGCCAGCAGATTTGAGCAGATATGATCATATCCCGATTTTATTTATCGCCCCCCCTTTAACCCTGGGGCTTGATTGAAGGCGCTCAGCAACAAGTGCGAACCAGAAGTGTCTGAATTCCAAATGTATCTGAATACACTGTTGGGGGGGAAGTGTCTGCAAAGTGACGAGGTCATAAATCCTCGTCATACAACTCGTAATTTTCACTTTAAAAAGGCTCTGAGAATGTTTTTGTTACGTTTAGTGTTTTAAATGCAAATGAAGGAAATATGTTTAAAAGATAGCTTTTCAAATATGCGGAGCAGAGGCACAATGAAATGTCGACAACGTAAACATATGCTCATTAGGATCCACTGTAAACCACTCCTTTGTCTGGGATATTTCTAGACAGAGAAGAGGGAATGGCTGTTCCTTTTATGGACTATGTGGCACTTTAAAAAGGTATATTATATTTTTCCAAAGCCTAAAAGTATTATGCATTTTAATCCATATTTTTCCTTTGGATTCATATGCAATATCTGCATTTATTCATGCATACTCGATACATACATGTCCCTCTACATGTCCCTCTGCTTACATTTTGCACACCATACTGAATAGCAGCTGATACAAGTCAATAACAAAATCATGTATGAACTGCAAAGTAAACATAAATGAGGAAGTTTGTGAAAACAAAAGTACTTTGTTCACTCACTTTGTTTAACTTCAGGACCTAATTTACACTTGGGGGGGATACCAGACTCTCTGTATGTTTAAGTGGACGTCCCCGAGTATGTGAGTGTCTATCTAGCAGGGTTAGTAGACTTCTTGTCTTGTGCTGCATGTGACCCCCTTAAGAGGTGGTTTCCCTACGATGGACTGCCCTTTTATTTTATTGTATTGTTTTTGTATTGTTTATAGTGTTTTCGTTTTTTTATCGCAAATCCATCAATGTTTTCTTTTTGCACGGTACAGTTTTTTGGGTGAAATCAGTGAATGGTCATCACTGTGTGTATCATTCTGATTATTAATTATTATTATTAATATTTATTGAATCACACATACTGCAACATGTATGTGGGCTTAAAGCAAGCTGATCGCAGGGAACCATGGCAATGTCAGAGAAGTGTATGAGAAACAGAAGCCTCACTTTCATGACTCTTCTTGACTTGTAGTGTGAGATGGATCAGTGGAGGACTGACAGGACACATTTAGAATACACAGCAACCGTGGGTTAGACGTAGATTCTAGAGCGTGACACACAACCCTGGAGGAGGATGGACACACTGCGCTGTATTCTGTACGTCAAAAGAGATTAGTCGGGTTTCTTCCGGTAACTGTAAAGTGCCCTGGATTACACGTGTAGTATGAACCTGCCCTGGCCTGCGAGGAGGGTGGCTTCTGATTGGCTGGCTCTGAGCCCAAATGTATATATGTATACAAAAAAATAAAACATTCAAAATTGTAGAACATTTTGCATTTTAAATTAAACCGAGGCAAATATTTATGAAGAGTAATGGGTCCTATGTAGAAAACAATTCCTTACATGAATGGCTGTCCATGTTTCTGTTTTCCAGTGCCCATGCAGTACATCTGGGTGGGGGAGGGGGCCAGCGGGGCGTGATATTACACTGTGTGTAATTGGACATATTTGGGAGATTTGGGATTGTAAAAAAACTACTCATGAATTTTACAATTCCAGCAAGATTGTGTTGTCGTTGTTGGTGGTTTCCTTTCTGTGCATGTCTGTACGTGTCGGTGTTTGTATGTAATGTTTGTTGACAGTTTTTCTCTCTCTCTTGTAAATGACACACAGTCGCTATGCCAACAAGAAAGGAAATTACTTCCAGTCCATCATGCAGCAACTTTTTTTCTATACGAACGTTGGAATAAAATATTTTTTTTCAGTGAACCACATGTTTATTTTGTCAGACTAGCACACCATATTTGATACGTTTCAGAATAAATAACACCACTCACTGCAGACAAAACTATAACGACATTAAGAGGATGCTACACAACCCTAAATCCAGACTTTACTTCATTACATTTTTAATTGAGATCGATTCTCAATAACCCTGGGGGTCTGTTGGCCGACTGGTGTACATAATACATGCAAGCTGGTGTAATACTTTGTGTGTACCATGGCAGTGAAGAGACAATTATACTCCAAGGTTACAGAACCCATTCATCCAAAACAGTCACACATCTCCATTGATCAAAAAGATAGGTCAATAATAAAAATAACAACAACGGGCCCATGGCCGCTTTAATTGTAATGGACGTAAATCATTTTGGCAACTGAGAAGTTATGGTTTGGTGCCAGTTCGCACATGCACACCAGTGGAGCACGTCTAAAGACTTTCTGACTAATATTCCTAAGATCCTCGTGTTTCAATTGCTAGCAGGAAGCAGTCATCACTCATTCACAGTGCAGTAAAGAGTTACATGGCCACTGCAAAGATGATCCAGAAAGTCACTACGGTATGCTACATTTGCTGTAAAAATCGGTTGATATTCACCGACTTCACTCCATCTCTCCACATTACAGATAGCCTGCAACTTTTTGTCGAGCGCTCTCTATGTCAATAGCATATGCAAATTCTGAACAAGTCATCCAAAATGTGTCATCTGTGTGCAGGCAACATGGAGGCAAGTTCATTTGCAAATACTACCCTCATTGGAATGATGCAAAGCCAGTTGAAAAATCAGTTTCTCTTCAGATAAGCAAATTAATGTGCAAGGGCATTTATTTGAATCTCACCTTTACATTAGTTGTTGTTGTTAGTATGTATTTGCTGAAGGCCTACTTTACTGAAGACAAAGTTCATAGTTAGTCAATTAGGTTATCAAAATGTCCAGGAGAACATGTTAGCATTTGGGAGTGTTCAAGCTAACCGATGTGACCTTGGGAGTGTTCGGGTTAGCATGATATATCTAACCGATGTGACCTTGGGAGTGTTTGGGTTAGCTTGATATATCTAACCGATGTGACCTTGGGAGTGTTCGGGTTAGCTTGATATAGCTAACCGATGTGACCTTGGGAGTGTTTGGGTAAGCTTGATATAGCTAACCGATGTTACCTTGGGAGTGTTTGGGTTAGCTTGAACATTAGCGTCCAACGCTAATGTTACAGATCTTGCAGCTGGGATCTTTCTTAGCGTTGACTGTGGACGAGCTACGGAGTTGGTGGCCGCTTATCGCTGCTACCGTTCCTAGCGACAGGTCCACCGGCTCCGTGTAGACCACCTCCAGGATCACATCCTGCGCATGTCGGAAACTCAGAGCGTCGCCTTCCCCCTCCACGCACGTCAGGAACCCGTTGTTGGAGCGGGCCAGAGCCGGGAGCCGTCCCTTACAGAATAAGTCTCCCTTGGAGCCCTCTGGAGCCAGGACCAGGATGACGTAGTGGTACGCTGTGTACATGCAGTAGAAGTCACCAAAGTACAGGTTGGTGTTTTGGTTGAAGAGCGCCTCGGCCTCTACCTGCGATTGGACAATCTCCGGTAAATAACTTCACAGGATATTCAAATGTTGCGGTTCACTTGCTCAGTTACAGTCTTGCAACAAAGGATGGACAGACAGATCGGTGGGTGGATGGATGATCAGACAGAAAGAGGAGCACAGTCACCATTGCAATGAAGTAAAATATGCAAAAATTGAAGACTATAATAACCTAATCAAGAAGAAGACTCAATAGCAAGAGCAGCAAATTCAGAAGCAAATTGGTCACCTTTCTCTTTTACAGTAAAACGAGCAGTTTTTCACAGTTCAAATACTCCCTGCTGGGTCTGTGTGTGCGACCTGGAAGCGGTAGGGTCCGTATGGCGAGTCCTGCTGGGTCTGTGTGTGTGTGTGTGTGTGTGTGTGTGCGTGTGTGTGTGTGCGTGACCTGGAAGCGGTGGGGTCTGTAGGGCGAGTCCTGCTGGGTCTGTGCGTGTGTGTGCGTGTGTGTGTGTGTGTGCGTGACCTGGAAGCGGTGGGGTCTGTAGGGCGAGTCCTGCTGGGTCTGTGCGTGTGTGTGTGTGGTTGTGCGTGTGTGCGTGTGCG
>OMOU01053952.1:0-11762 GCA_900312585.1 Malacocephalus occidentalis | reverse complement strand
CACTTACTGCATCCCAGACCACCGCCGCCACACCAGACCTTCTCCAGTCCTGGCGCAAGCGGACTTCACGACCCACGAACTGAAAGGTTGCGGATGAATTGTGCAGCTTCGCAAGCGCGGGCAGATCGTTCTCTGAGTACGGAACTAGCGCCATAGTTCTCCTTCTTCTTCGTGAAGCGTCACTTGCTTCTTGTTTAAAATACAACTCGACGGTCCATTACCGACACCTATTGGTCTGGAGTGTAACCTCAAATAACCTGGGGAGTGGCGGAAGTACAGTTCCCTGATATTGTCGTACATTCATTTACTTACCTCTGAAGTAAAAACAAATAAAAATAAAGATGTATTGTATATATTGTAATATACTTTCTTTAAATTCAACACAGCTCTACAGTTACACACACAGTTACATATTTGGTATTTTAAATGACGTTCCTGTGGTGTGGACAATGTCTACTTTAGCTCATTTGAGCAGTTGCTTACGTTGAAACCCATACTCCTCAGTTTTGTGAAGAGTGTACATTTTAACCAATCAGCGTATGGATCAACCTATAAGCCACTAATGGGAATGGTCGGTTTGGAGCTGGGGTGGGACCAGTCAAGATTTAATATAATAGCATTTTTCCTGCGACGTCATTGGCCGTGAAGTTAGCGGAAGTGCATAGTTTACAGTTATTGATTCTTCAAAGTAAAACATTTAATTTACACTTTGCGTTTCAAGCGTCTGATTGTAACCCACATATACCGTTAATATACGCTTTACTCGACGAAATACCGCATGCTTCCTCACTAAGGCCATATTGTTTTTACTCGTGTGTACAATTTAAAGAGATCACCCTGGCACGAACTTTATTTTGTCAAATCTCCCCGGAAGTCCATCTCGGAATGCGCTGTCCACCAAATATCTCAGCTCTTCTCTCCTGCGACAATTGCTGCTTTTAAAAACCACCCCACCGGGGCCAAACCCATTCCCCCGTTAGATCGACAGAGCTAGAAAAAAATAAACCGTATCATATCGATTGAGCTTACATGGTCGGTTCTAATTGATAAATCCTCCAATCTGGACACTGCGTCGGGTTCGAGACGCAGCGTCCACCGACCCGATCCGCTGGGCCGGAGTCAAGGGATTAGCCGTCTCGCACGGTAGGGAGGAGGCTTATAATGTTCCCTTAAGACCCCAACACTCAGCATCCATCATGCACTACATGGACCACTGCTGAACCCCACAACACGCGTTATGCATATACGTATATAATGTATATATAGATATTTAAGGCAGTATGTATATGTATATATAGAGGATACTATGCAGGAGCTGCGCCTAGGAGGATCTGTCAGCTGTTCTGACCTCCGATAATGTTTCCACTTGGCTCATCACATAAAGCCCCGTGCTATGCTATGCTGCGTCTGCCCCACACCAAGTCTGCTTTTGTCCAAGTGTGGTCCGCTCGTCTCGGCGTCGCTAGTTTAGTTTAGTGGGTTTATATTCGTGGTGGGAGGACCGGGCGAGGAGTTGCAGCAGCGGCAGCAGCAGCAGCAGCCATGGGCGGGACGGTGTCATGCTGCATGTCTCCGCGGGGGACCCCCAAGATCCACCGGCGGCGGGAGGTGGAGCTGGAGGAGTGTCCCGTCACCGCCGCCACCACCACCACGGAGGAGGTGGACGTGAGCGAGGACACCGGGACCTACCTGCAGCACATCAGCGACCGAGAGTTGCCCGACGGTTAGTCCACCAGTTCAAATCACGGCCCATTTATATTGCCCGCCTGCCAACCAGGTTAGTCCTCCTATGGCTTTAGTCTGAACTAATATACTATTATATTTGGCGTCATGGTTAATACTGTGTCGGCATGGGACAGGGGTGTCAAGCTCTTGAGGTTGAGTGCCATAACAGAGCAAACGCTTCTTAGCGGGGGACCAGGCAAACACAATATGTGATTGAAGATGTACACTCTTGTCTACCTTATTCAAGCGAGTGAAATGAGGAATATGGACATGGTTAGAGTCTGAGAGATTCAGGCCAACTTGTTTTATTCCGTTCTCGTGTTTCTAGTATTCCTCTCGGCGTCGCACTGCATTGTCCGAAGGGTGGTCCATCTCCAGCATCCAGAAGTCAGAAAATGTACATTGCAACCCGTGCAAGTTGTACGGGTGGTTAATTGTAGGAATGACAATACATTTTTGCGTGATTATGGATGAAGAGAATAAATCACGGAGAAAGAAGAAATCAATTTGTATCGAATTCCCTCGTTCCGGATTAGATCGGTTTACAGGCCGCATGTTTGACGGAAGAGTCTGAGGTGCAGTACTTCTATTTCTGTTTTTTTATTTAATCAACAATCACACATAAAAACATATTCTGTTGTTGACCCCTATAATGTTCAGTTTTACCTCCCGGGTACCGCAGACCCCAAACCCTGAATTGTGACTGGTTTCAGACTAGCTGATCTTAAACCATGCATCTGCCGTCCGGACATAGGGATCGATGCATCACCTGAATCACTGATCTAATCCGTCAAGCGTGCTGGGCTGGAGGCAGTTCCCTCTTGACTGTATTTGTCAACACTTAATCCCATTTAGTGTCTCGGCCTAACGTGTGTGTGCGCGCTGATATATTTTCACCGCATATTGTGTTTCTTTGCTCTTAGAAAAGGCAGAATGCCACACAGTACTCCTGGCTACTTTTGCTTTTGTTATTTGCTGTCCCAACTTGGTGTGTTTTTATACGATGTTTAGTTGACCGTTGCCTGGTCGTAAGAACGTCCCCGGAGAAAGTTGGGTGTTATGCTGCGCGTCTCATAATAAAGCTAAGATAGACATAAACAGACATCGGTCATTTAAATGGGCTTCAATGTATAATTAGTAAAGTTTTTTTTTTAGATTGTTTTGGCTGAATGATAATACATAGGCTAAAGCACAATTGAATGAAACACAAGTGTTAAATTCAAACCTCTCCTTTTAAAAAACAATGTTCTAGTTCTCATTATACAAATTCTGGGTCTTTCAATTTGAGGAGAAATTGGGCCTGGAAAGTCCTTGAAAAGTCCTTGAATTTGATGTTTTAGAAGGTGTTAGAACCCTGGCTTTTTTATGCAGCTGTTCTCTGGTTTTACATGTTCAACCCATGCTCATTCCCCCTCCAGAGTTAGCCCAAGAGGCGAACCCATCGGACCACCCCAGAGCCAGCACCCTGTTCCTAAACAAGTCCCAGACAGACGGTGAGTTTTCGTGCAATGCGCGGCTGTCGTCTGCGTGTTCATCTGTTTTCATAGATTAGAAAGCTGTCCCGCACTCACCCCTTGGTTGTCTTCTGTTCTTCAGTGCGCGAGAAACGGAAAAGCCATATTCTGAACCACGTAAATCTCGTAAGTGTCACCTCTTTACCAATCACCCCACTGCCAAATATTTCAAAGTATCACTGGTTTTATGTGTCACAGGTCACACACAAAGACACACAAAACATGACGCATGTAAGCGTGCGTTTTACACTAACATGGCCGACAAGTCTGTGTATTATTAGAAATGACCGTGAGGTGTTAAGCTAGGAGCTAATGTGGCCGGTGGTCATAGTAAAGCAAATAGCGGGTTTCAGCGCTTCATCCCAGTGCCGTGCTAGTGCATTTCTGCCAGAAAAAGACACGATATGGACATACAGTAGGTCATGAAACTCCACACATGAACACAAACATACACACCGCTTCCTGCCTTTTCACAACATCACTTCCTGTCTCCAGACGTCTCCGAGGCTTCTGACAAAGAAGTCGAGCTCCTGCTCAACCATCTTCATCGACGACAGCACCGTGAGCCAGCCAAACCTGAAGAGCACCGTCAAATGGTGACCGCCGTCCAATCGCTATGCAGCAGTCAATGCTGCATTCATTTAGTGTAGGAGAAATCACTGCTGGGTCAACTGCCAATACACTAGTAATTGCTACTTGGAGATGTCGATTCTTTTATTTGGTTTAATCATACATCGTCGTAATTCCCATTGGTAAGTTTACATGAACACATGAAATGACGGTCAATCCAGTATGACAGTAACACTCCATAACTACCAGTCATGACTGTTAACTGACCCCAAGTGGAAGAGGCTAGTAGTAGGAATATCCATCTGTTTTTTTGGTGCCGTTAAATACTGTTGCATTATGCATTATTTGTCTGTTTTCAGCGTGACGTTGGCTATCTACTATCACATAAAGAACAGGTGGGTTGGTCTTTGTTATCTGTTGCGCTAATCACACGAGACCTCACTTTTCTGTCTGAAGCCCTGACTACAAAGTTACGTTTATTGTTTGCTTGTGCTGCACCTGCAGAGACTCCAGCCGTACTCTGGATATATTTGACGAGAAAAAGCACCCGTTGACGGTGAGTATTTTCCCCACCTTGGAAAAAGTGTTTGTCTATTTCTATTGTCATGGATACCATACGTTTCTATATGTCTGTGTTGGCTCTGTCAGCGGGAGAAGGTTCCGGAAGACTATGCCACCGCGGACCCGGAACATAAGCTCATCTACCGCTTTGTGCGAACGCTGTTTAGCTCCGCCCAGCTCACGGCCGAGTGCGCCATCGTCACCCTTGTACGTCTTCCGGAAGTATCCTAGAACCGTCCTGCGGCATTCTAGAACATTCTACAGGATTGTAGAACATCCCACCAGTATCCCAGTGTTCTAGAAGATTAGATATCTACGGTACTCTAGGCATGCAACGATGATAGATTTTGAGTGAAATTCAGGGTTTCACGATTATAATGCATCCATTACGGATGTATACAATCACATGAGGATTCTTAATCACATACTTTAATCATACATTTATCTGATAGCTTTAGTTACTCTTTATTTTGCAGTTTAAAATTAACAGTGCAAAAAAAACAAGTGAATGAATCATTGTGTGTATATGTTGATGGCTGGTTTAACCTGTAGGCATTGATTAGCCAATGCCCACAGGTGTGCAGCGTCACCCACCTTCTGACTCTAATCAGCCTGTCTCAGGCCAGGTGAGGCTGCTTAAACCAGCCGCCAACCACACACACACACACACACACACACACACACACACACACACACACACACACACACACACACACTAAGCAGTAAGGTGTTCCTTCCTAGAACATTCCAACAGTCCCACAGTACTCTAGAACAGTACCACAGTGTTCTAGACCATCCAGCACTACTACAGTAACTTCTAATACCGTGTAACTCTGCACAGGTGTACCTGGAGCGGCTCCTCACCTATGCTGAGATGGACATCTGTCCTGGCAACTGGAAGCGCATTGTGCTGGGTGCCATCCTGCTGGCATCCAAGGTGTGGGACGACCAGGCCGTCTGGAATGTGGACTACTGTCAGATCCTCAAGGACATCACCGTCGAGGACATGTGAGTGACACCTGATCGCAAGCGAGGCTAACAGCGCCAGGTTAACAAATCCAGATGGGCAAGCTAAGCTAACAGATACAGACAGGCAAGCTGAGCTAACCGATCAAGATAGGCAAGCTAGGCTAACAGATCCAGGCCGCAAGCGAAGCTCAAGTTGAATTCATACTTTCCACACCTGTGTGACTCATGTAGGTCCTACTGTTGGTTTTCAACTTATAGTTAATAACAATCCTAGAAAAGTATTAATTAGGGGGACCAATAACCAAGCAGTGGAGTCAGTCTCATATCATATACCAAACTATAAAATTAGAATTATGTTTAATAATGACTATATCAACAGCTAGTAATGGTGAAGGATTCTGAGTTCTTTATGCGACAGAGGCTGGGTTCAACACAACATTCAAGCAATAACCACAACAGTTATGATACAAGAACTTTTATTAAAATTGAAGTTAGCAAATGGTATAAAGTAAATATCCTTTAAATACGATAAGCAATGTACAACCTGCTGTGTGTGTGTGTGTGTGTACATACCTAACTCTGCCCAGATATCTACCTTGTTGTAGATCGCATGGTTAGCGATCGGAAGGCGGCTCAGACTTTTGCGTTGTGTGGCCCTCGGGTTCGAGGGCGATTCCCTGAGCTGGGGATCGCACGGTTGGCGATCGCGAGGTGGCTGTTTCTCTCCCAATGAACTTCGTAGAGTTCATTGTGTAACCGTGGTCAGCCTTGTGGAAGGCGGTATGTTCTTGCCCATGTCGTTCTGGTTCTGGCGTCTGGAGCTCGGCGGTAGGCATCAGTGTTGCATTCAAGGTGGGCAGAGCGGGGTCATCGGTGTCGGATTTCAACGGGTGGTCGGCTGCGCTTTATCCTAACACAACAACTGTGTAACCGATGCTTACGGTGATCATAGACGGAGCTAGGCGGGGGTTCCACACTACAGCGTGGCTGGTAAGGGACTTGTCCTCAAACGTAGCTTCTTGGGTCTAATAACCGGGTAATTACCACCACACAACGCGCAGGATCCAAGCTGAAGGACCCAAACTCAGACGATGACCAGAGGGAGTTTTGACCAGCTGGTGGGGTCCGGCAAGGAGGTGAAGAGGGGCCGGGGGTCAGCGCGGGCCGAACCACCCCCCCCTGGTAAGGCAGGAGGCAGAGCGCCCGATCAGAGCAGGAACCCGGGTAGGAATCATAGAGCTTATAGGGAAGAGAATTAGGCAGACGTCACGTCTGTGTTGAATTAGTACTAGGTCGTGCATGCGCATTCGTCTCATTTGGCCAATGAGTCGGATCAACATCAGTGGGCGGACCCTTGACCCGTTTCTTCCAGAAGGCGGGGTCAAGGCAAGCAAGGTGCAATGTCTCCCTGGCTGCTAGACCTGGGAGAGGTGTGAAAGGGCAGTGAATGGAGGCCCTACACTCATCACCATACACTCAGTGTGCATATCAAGCTCACAGACTGCGTGTGCTCCAGATTACAATGCATTTTGTGTACAAACGACAGAATTTTGGAGTTAAAATTATGCAGAAAGCTACTTTAATATAACCTTCGATTGTTGTATGTGTGGAGCCACGTGCTTGACCGCAGTTGCACGTGGTAAGCAAGTAGGAGCCTTAACAGATCCAGAGCACATGCTAGGCATATAGAGCCAAGCCCTGTGTCAAGAATCTTTTTTGCTTCGGAAGTTTCCTTATTGAGTGAATGACCCAGAAGTACGTGAAGTGGCAGCCATGATAAGGTCTGTTTGAATTATCTCTACGCTAAGGGAAGGTGCTTCAGCGCTTCCTTTCTTACCTCCTTTAGCATAGGATACACTGGACCTTCCTTTACGAAAGGAAAGGAGTCCCACAAATCCTCGCGGCATGTGACGCACCCTTCGGCTGAAACAACCGATCACCATAAAAACAATAACACAAATTGGGATTTGTGTATGAGCGGTCAGGAGGGTGAGTGTGAGCAACTTTTCAACAAAGTTCTACTGGTTGACTCTATTGCTTTTTGATGTCAATTCCAATGTTGGTCATGAAGACTTGCGGCCATAACATGCGCCATGGCATAATGACGTCTCTAAGGACGTCTCAGTTGGAGCATCTGACGGGCAACAACACGCCTGCCTCAACAGCTGCTCATACTCTTCACCTTCTCTTCTTCTAAAATACACAATTGGTAGAAACACCAAAGCAGTACCATGAAACAGAAATAGCGCCCAAAGTTGTTGCTGTTGCTGCAGCCTGTCTCAAGTCAAGTGAGGCTGCCTAAATCAGCCGCCAACCACACACACACACACACTCAACAATAATCAATACATTCATCATGATGTTATTGTATAAGTAAGGCGTTATTTGGTCCCCAGGGGGTAATTCACAAGGTGCCCAGCAGTCGATCAAGTAATGTATAAAATATAGATACATTCAAGTTGGCTTCATATTTACCACCTGCAACATTACCCGTACAGCCGTGGCCAAAGGTTTTGAGAATGACACAAGTATTGGTTTTCACAAAGTTGCTGCTTCAGTGTTTTTAGATCTTAGATCTCACACGTTACTGTGGTATACTGAAGTATAATTACACGCAATTCATCTGATCACTCTCCATAACATTCTGGAGCATATGCAAATTGCCATCATAAAAACTGAGGCAGCAGCCAAAGCATTTGGCCACGGCTGTACACATGCATCAATGATTATAATATAATATATATTGTCAATTAGGCTAACCCTGAACTAAGCTAGGCTAACAAACAGCATGTTGGCATTTTTTTTATTCAACAGCAAGAATAAAAACAATAGAATATTACATGTTCAGTGTATGAGCCTAAAAGAAAAGCAATATAGGTTAGGTTTTTTGTAAAAGGAGTTGGAAATTATCTTGAAAAAAAAATAATACATGTACGTGTAGAAATGTACATGTACCCTGATCCAAGGTAAGCTAACAGATGCCCTGAAACACTGTAGGCTTACATAGCCTGTCTTGTATAATCTTCACAGTCACAACAAATACAATGTTTTTTCTTACATTTCTTAAATGAATTGACATTTCATGACCTAAATGTCTCAAAAGAGACATTATACCACCGGGTGTGAGCATGTTTAGCCATCACAAGTGGGAGTGCCCACCAAGTATGCTGGACAAATGAGCCTACCAGGTGCTGCAGTCCACTGGGTATGCTGGTAGGCTGGTCTATCCAACATCCATCTTGGTGGACACTCCCACTTGTGATGTTAAAAAAAACGATGAAAACGATGTTTGAAACCGCTTGGAAGGACTAATCACGCTCACACCTGGTGGTATAATAATAGTGGCGCCTATTTCCCATGATGCCTCAGGAACGAGATGGAGCGCCACTTCCTGGAGCTGCTGCAGTTCAACATCAACGTGCCGGCCAGCGTCTACGCCAAGTACTACTTCGACCTGCGCTCCCTGGCCGAGGACAACAACCTCAGCTTCCCACTGGAGCCGCTCAGCAACAAGCGCGCCCAGAAACTAGAGGTAAGGCGCCACCCGGGAGGGGAGGAGTCAAGGGAGGCCCTCAGATAAGGAAACACTAATCTAGACAAATGATGATTTTACAGTACAACAACTTTGCGCCAAGACCCTCGTCAAACTGCTCGCTGATCAGTCGGTAATAAGTTGATAATGAAATTGATTGTCCCTCTGTGAGCTGATCATAGATTGTAAATGGCAGATGTCCGATGGCGCCCTCTTGTGCTGGATATAATGTCCACCACTAGAGAGGAGTACAGAACTCACACCTTCATAATGTATCGGCATTAATCAAGTTGGTTAAACTGCCCCTAATTTACCACCAGGTATGAGTGGGGTTAGCTGTTACAAGCTGTCAAAATTGTCATGTGAATAAAATTGTCATTGTGACATATCACAAGTCATCTATGATGACTAGATCCAACTACCAGCCAACCCAGTGGACTGTACCAACTGGTAAACTGATCTATCCATTGTCCATCCACTGTGTGGAAACTCCCACTTGCGATGTCACTGTTGTCACAATGATAATTTTAGCCACATGACAACTTGACAACATGACAATCATTTGGGGTTTTCTAGTGAACCATTAACATCCACAATGCTTTTCTCAACCACTATACTTTACATCAATGAAATGTATATATTGCTTAAGTTCACTTAAGCAATAATTAATTAATTTCATCGCAAACCTGAAAAGTGTTGAATGTCACTTGGTTATTCCTGCAGGCCATCTCAAGACTCTGCGAGGGCAAGTACAAAGACCTGAGCCGGCCCAACATGAGGAGGTCCCTCAGTGCAGACAACCTGTTGGTCGTCCAAAACTCCCACGCTGTCCTGTCCTGAACGGCCCGTGGCGATGCTGCAGCTCCAGCGGCAGGCGAGAGAGAGAGAGAGTGGGGGGGGTGTGGGGCTGTGCTCTGTTTGGACACGCCCACAGACGAAGTCCCGCCCTCGACGCAAAGTGCGAGCGCCAATCATCAGTGTTTAAAACGTCAGGTTTGATGGGAAGCCGTCAAAATGATATCTCAACATATTTTTATTTCAGTTGTTTTGACTTCTGTGACATGACATTCGTTTTAAAAAAGATATATATCGTCAGTCGATTCTTTTAAGATTGTGGTCCTGTTATGTTTTTTTTACGAGTTTTGATTTCGGCATGGCACTGGTAAATATTAACAGACGGAGCTCCATTACGCTCTTATTTTGTAAAAAAAAAACACAAAAGAAACCTTTATTTTGAATGAAGACACTACATTGAACATGGACTTTTACAACATGTTTAAAGATAATCTATTTCCACACATCTATTCAACAAAGCATGGCAAAAAGATATGAAATATTCAAACCACGATGACTTGCTCGGAAAACGTGTCTTTTCTAGTTGCGTCACCAAATCCGAGGAGGCGGGGCATAGCATTCCGACTAATAACAACACAGTTCGGGCCCTGACCTACTCTGACAGTAACCAGCAGGCAGTTACTTGACTCCCACGGCCGGCAAGCAAACACTGGATGATCCACTCACAGTCCTCCTGTGCTTTGTCCTGCCCCATATCTCCCCAGTTACCTATTCATTTGGTTTCAGGGAGAGTGGGCGTCTATAAGGACCCTGAGGAGAGGCCGTGTGTATGGGGTGGGGTGTGACACAAACGGACTATTCGTAGATGGTTGTTTTGTTTTTGTTTTTTTGCTTACTATGTAGGCTCCTATAGCTGAGAGATGTACACGATTGTATTTAATACAAAAAACGGTTGCTGTATTTAAATAAAGATTAATGAAATGAAAAGCTTTTTTTAACTTTCTTTTTTTTAACTGTTTCTTCTGAGTCGCTGGAAGTATTACTAAACCCAAAATTATAATATCGCATGGCCTCTACGGGCTTCCATATAAACAAGACCAGATTGGTGTATTATAATTTAATATATTGATTATTTTTGTATCTTTAATCTAGGTCAAAGTGGAGCAAAAACTGTCCAATCAATCATTTAAAGACACTAAATGCAAACACGTCCCTCCAGAAAAGACATGAAAACTTTATTCTAAACTACTCATAGTAAAAATGTAACCACATTCACTTTTTTTTTTTTATCATTTGATTGATTTTTCACACAGTAAATAATAAAAGACCACTTTACAAAGAGACACCAGTAGACTAATGTAACTGTCAAACAAGACGGTTTTATTCAATGGTACAAAATTGATCGAGGAACTTCAAGTGCTGTGTGTGAGTTCAAGACACGCCACTAGGGGGGGCTGAACACCCACTGACCATCAGTAAGGCGCTAATAGTTGTTCTTTCTTGTGATTGTCACTAAGAATTATTATTGTAACAATATATACAAAACACTCAATATCCGAGGAGAATGACAAATCGATTACACACAGTCTAAAAAATAATGTTTGTATTATTTGTTGATTGTCTTAAATGTACAACCATAGACCTCCAACGTTGACTGCTAAAAAAAAGTAAATTATGGACTCAAATGTGTCCATGCATGAGTACCATGGGAACATTTGAAAGTATCGTTAGAGGAAACCCTTACTCCTTAGGCTTAATTCCTTTGGGTCACATTAAAACATTTCTATTTCAAGTCCAGTTTATCCATTTAAGTGTCCTTTCAGTGACTCACTGGTGTCATTTAGTGTGTCCTGTGAGTCCTGTGACACGCCCTTCCCTGCTGTGCCGAATAATTTCCATATTCAATAAATTAATATCCAAGCTTGTTCCCGGGGGAGGTGTGTGTGTGTGTGTGTGTGTGTGTGTCGTCGGCCCTGTTCACAGCGAGGGGGGCGATGAGGACTTGGCGTGGAGGGTGGAGGGCGTGACAGCGGTGCGGTGTGTGAGGGCGGAGCTCGCCTCGCTGCAGGTGGAGCCGTCGCACGGCCGCACGGCGG